>CM060115.1:39849437-39961937 GCA_030522415.1 Channallabes apus | reverse complement strand
TGAAAATCTAGCCACAACTTTCCAACATTGTCTGTCCAATTTTATTTTTGGAGACCTCACATGTTTCTGTGTGATACCCTCGTGATTAGGTCACTGGGCACAGCGATAATGGCTGATTTATGCCAAAGCTACCGTAAGTGTAAATGCCCCTGAATCAAAGCTTTTCTCGAACGGAAAGGCACTGGAGACCCAGAATTTTAATCCATTTTATTGTGTAGTATAGAACATTTTAGCTAGGTATATTATATTATAGTAGTATTTAACCATATGTAATACCATTTTGGAGCGGCATAGCGGTGTAGTGGTTAGCACCGTAGCCTTGCAGGTCCAGCATCCAGGTTCAATTCCTACCTCGGGTCTGTGTGCATGGAGTTTGCATGTTCTCCCCGTGCTTGGCTCTGTGTACTCTGGTTTCCTCCAACAGTCCAAAAACATGCGGTTTAGGCTCATTGGCATTCCCAAATTGCCTGCAGTATGTGAATGAGCTGTGAGTTCATTCAAAAGAATTCATCATCGTCTTTCTTTACTTTTATTCCACAGTGTATCTAATACAAATAGAAATTCCCACATGAATCACTCTACTAATAAAGATTTAATGACAAAAAAAAAGTGACTCTTACATCTTATTGTTCGTCTATACGAACAGAAAATACTGTATAATTAAAACTGCTTCTTACTATTTAAAAAACAGCCTTAACTTCATTTAAAAATATCAATTTCTAAATTAAAGGTCTTGAAAAAGAACTTCATACGTTGTGTCTTGATTTATGGATGAGTATAGAAAAGTATGAATAATCTGTGCTTCACTTACACATGCCTCAGTGTGGGGATTTTCTGAGCTTCATATTAACAGAATGATAAGACACTCAGCCTGGCATGGTTGATTAGGATCAGGTGTGTGGTGTTTCCCCGGCCCTGTCTCCAACACAACCACAATATCCTGTGCATACTTTCACACATACTCTGTGCCTTTCTGTCCCAATAGCTTAGTGTTATAGTGATTTTATCCTGTCTTATTAATAGCTATAGCAAGATCATTCTGTCTTTACATAAACCGGATCTAAACATCTTAACTCATGGAATGATTTTAAACGAGCAGATGGTTTGGTATATGAATAAGAGAGCAGGAAGTAACTGCGGTGGACTTGAGAAATACATGGAGATTGCAGGGTAGCGGACAATTTATTTGCTGATTTAGGAAGTTTTTTCCAATACATCCTGTTTCTCTTGTCAGTTTATGTCTTACACTGAAATTCTTGCGACATCTGATTCCTACAAAGAGGGAAAACCTTAATATCTGCAACCAAAAGCAAATCTCTGTTGAAAGTAGACAAATTATAATAAATTATTAACTTTTATTATTATTACTATTAGTATTATTGTAGTTGCTGTTGTTAATAGTAACAAAAGTATAATAATAAAAATATAGTTGTTATTATTATTATTATACTTATTATTGTAATTATTATTATACATTATTGATTGATTGATTGATTGATTGATTGATTGATTGATTGATTGATTGATGCTACTACAAAGCATGCTGTTTTCTTGAGGCAACACTAGCACACAGTAAGCAGCATGCAGGAACTAGAAAGGGCAGCGGTGGCTCAAGTTTCTGGGTTACGGCTATGAAGGTTGGGAGTCTAAGCATTAACACAACACAGCCAAGCTGTCTTTAAACAAGGCACTAAATCCTCATTGCTCCAGGGTATCCTGGCATTTTGACTCCAAGCTCCCAACAAGCTGCAATATGTGCATGTGTGTGTGAGGGAATCACTGTGCAGCCATATGTATGTGACAAGTAATGTGTGATATGTAGTAATATGATTAAAAAAAAAATCCAGTATTGGTGTATGACAGTATTTTGGCTTCTGATGGTCAGGTGACCTAACCCTTCTGTAACGGTCACTAGAGCTAGACAAAACCCCAAAGCAAACCTTGTGCTGACTGTGCAGTCCATATTTAGTAGACAACACAAAATTCAAAACTTACAGAGACGGATATGAATTCAGAGAGCACAACAGCAGCATTTGAAAAAAAGAAAGGATAAGAAAATCTTTTTCGGTGAAACCCTTTACAGAGAGCTGGTTAATTAATGAACAATCAATTAATTAATTAACAATTAGTTATGCATTGTGTTTCATTTTGCAACAACTTAAATTCCCACAACACTTCAGATGTTCACTGCTATATCTAAACTTATCGAGCCTTTAATCAATGTGATATTCTAGTTTTTGTTACTGTCCTGTCTTCTGGTTTTGAGTATTTTGGATTTGACTCATCAAATGACCTTTGGCCTGACTAGTGCTTCTGCTTAAAGTCTTGAATTCATCTGCCTCTGCTACATATTACTAATCAATTAATTAATCAATTAATCAAATGAATTAATTAAATCATCCTTTAAAAAATCCAATTCATTTTGTTTTGAAGTAGAATTCTGTTTATCCTCAGAACACCAGTCTACATCTAAGACCAGGACTAACCTCAACCACAGTAACCAGATTAAACCTTTTGGCTCTTTTAGTTACATACAGTATATGCATGAGCACAATCTTTAGTTCCACTGTACAGCAGTCATTGTCATCTGTGTCACTTGTTCCACACTCCCACTAACACAGTAGATCTACTTCAGAAAATGGAAAAAGTGTGAGATGAACAAGCAAGAGAAGTGGGATGAGGTGTGGGATCAGGGACAACGCCTTTCCTTTACATCGGGTTTGTAAAGGACAGCCCCACTATTATACAGTTAATGAATTAATCAAAAGTGATTTCAAAGACTCATTGCGAAACGAGACCAGACATTCCTTAATAAATGTGGGACATAATTATCCGCAAAGGTGTAAATCACCTGTTCCTGTGCAACACCACGTTTATGCAAGTGCTTCAAATAAGAGAGATTCATTTCATGACCAGATCAACGCCCCTGCAAAATGAATAAGGCAGGGTGACAGTTCCCACAATTACTCCTCTGCTTTAAAAGAAACATACTTTCTCTGTGAAAACTACCACACACACCCTTCTCAGGTTGAAACCGCTTTCATGATTGCAGAGCAAGACTGCTCAGATTCACTGTGAATGATGTCACAGAGCAGACACTGTCAATCAAACCAATTAACCCTGAGGGAAAAATTACGCTGGAGACAGAAAGTGCCAGACAGAGCAAAAGTCCAGAGCACTTAGTCATCACTGGTATATATGTAATACTTGTGTGGGTAAATCTCTTCCAGACGTCAATATTTTGCTGGATAAACATTTGGCAGATGACAAATTTGTTTGCCTCTTTTTCACTTGTACAAGAAATAAAATACAGAAACAGCCTATATTTATAATAGTTTTAGCACATAATAGTATACAGTTAGTCCAGCTATGCAATATTCTTAAACAATTATGCTATCATTTGTGCCATACACACAACTGTTGGGTGTGTAAACTATCTTCAGAACTTTTTGTGTATTGATATGATCACAGATACAGTTTAAAAATTGGTTGTTTATGTAACAAATTCAGCAGCAACCTCATTTCCCCTCTCGTCCGTTCCAACCATTCACCATTTAGCATCACCAGTATATTAATCACCGGCCTGATGATCTGTCATCATCTGTTTCTCACTGGTTCATGAATTACGTTAGATGTTTTTTATGCTTGAGTGAGTCATAGGTCACTGTATGGCTTAACAAACAAAAAACATTGCTCTAAAACTGGCCAGGTACAGGGACTGGACTGAAAGCCAAAAACTTTGCCAAAAATAAGAGGCAAAAAAAGTCCTTCAGGAGAACTATTCCTCAAAACAACATTACAAATACAAGAAGGTCTGGCTCTTTGAAAGCAAAATATGAAATAGCTCAAGACGTTTGCAGAGTACTGTACAACAGAAGAACAAACACTTAACACTTAAATAGAGGAAAGTGCACCTTTATAGCTCGTCAAGAATGCTAAACCTTATTCCTCAAAGGATACGTTTACTCCAAAATGAAAGAAATAATTAGATCAAGTGTTTGCATGGCTAATATCTAAATACTAGATAAAAGCGCTGTGCAATAAGGCCAGATTGACTCAAACTGTTCTCACTGAGGTGGATGCACTACAAGATGCATTATTTTATTCCGAAGTGTGTTGTAATTGGGGAAACTTGTAGTGCTGCTATTGTTTAAATGAAATGAACGGGGGCTATTTCAATATTTCAATATGGGGCTATTTTAAGGTAGGAGAAAGTTGGTTTGACGTTGAGTCTTCTGCAGTCTTACTGTACATCAGCCGTGCAAGTTAAGTTAAGATCAACTCATAAAGACTGCGGAAAGTGATTTGAGGGGAAAAAATTTAACATATCTACATGAATCTTTGCTGTGGTTCAAGCAATTAATTTTTGAAAGCAAAAGCTGAACAAAGCCAAACATCATGCAAAAGAGAGTAATGCTTGCTTCATCGCGTTTAACCAACCTGGCCAGGGCTTCACAAAAACTGATTCATTTTCATTCCGCATAACCAAACTTAAGTCAATGTGAGAGAAATATCCAACAACGACAAGAAGAGAAAGGCCATGTGGTGGCACGCAGCCACAACATGTACAAGTGCACATTGTAATTATAATTATAGCTGTACCACTGGACATGTTTATAGTGACTCGTGAGCTAATCATGGAAACATTGGATGTAGGGCAGGTATACACCCTGTCAGGACACCGGCCCACTGCAAGACAAGTCTCTATTACACTCAGACAACAACACACTCACGCAAGCACACATTTATTTAGGAATTTTAATTGGTTTAAACATCCACTGTTTTGCAGCTATTTTATAGTCACTGTAAAAAAAAAGTTTCTATTTTAACACTATTAAAGACTGAAAGTCTGGACCTCCTGCACACAGTAAGAGAAGTAGGTCATTTGTACAGAATAGAAATGAATCACCAGTATGATTGATTTTGTCAAAACCTTTTGCATGTATGGGTGGCGCATGTGATTCCGTAAAATGTGAAGAGCTGGCAAGGAAACAAATACTCTGTTTGTAGTAGCTATGAATCATGTGGGTCACGTTAACAGAAGCTGAAAACGGACCAGTGAAAGTTTGCGCCTCCTTCAGTCAGGCCCCTGGGGATTGATGACTGCCATACTGATTGTCACAATTGTGTTTATTATGATCATGTACCAATAATCAAAATCATTCAGCACATTTAATATTGTTATTGTAATTACCCATATAATATTATTACTGTTCCTGCGTTCTATTCAGGAAATTTGAGACAGTGGTGTTTACTTGCTCTTGAGATTGAGATATGGTCCATAAAACCAAGAAGAATACTGCTAATATGAAACAAAAGGTCTTGACCATCTTTCTAACTAAAATGGCTCTAATAAGTAATAAAGCACTTACTACTTAATATGTACTTAATATGCCTATATTTTCAGTTAATTAGATTGTAATGTTGTTTTTAACATGATTATTATTATTATTTTGATCATCAGAAGGTGTCTAGCTACGGCTAGACACTGTTGCATCTGGCATGTTCATTAGTGATTTAAAGCTTCATCCAGATTTAAGTAAAGCTCCTTTGTGACAGAGTGCATCGTTACAGTACATGTGCTATAGAAATTAATTTAAATCATCTCCTTTCTAGCAACTGTTAATCCAATAGTTCGGTTCATAATTATATAAAATCTGAAAGATATGCAAGACTGACCTGTGTCTATATTGACTACAACTCAAAAAATATTAATAACAGTATTGTTTAAAATCAAAATACAGACATGAGGCATGATTACTTCTTGAAAGAGATTTCTATACATAATTGCATACATACTGTACGTACTGTACAAAAAAAACACAATACATTAAAATGTCAGAAAATAGTTTTTTTTTTATCTTAAGTATCTGCATGAGTGCCTCACAGGACTGATCCTGAACTTTGGATTACTGTCTGATTCCTTTGTGTTCTCTGGTTTCCTCCAAGTTGGCTTGGTTAGTGTGCGTGAATGCATGTTTGCATGTTGCTCTGTAGCACAGCAAGTATTTCTGCCTAGTGCTTTACTGAAGATGAATGAAAGCTTTATATGGATATTAGATCAGCACATCTACCTTTATAACTCATCTGTCTGTCTGTCTGTCGGTCTGTCTGTGATATCATTTACAACTATCACTAGAACTGCACATATTCAAGATCTGTGTCTTAATTTTTCAACTAAATTTACAACATAAGATGTCAGGGCATACAATGGAAATACAAATACACTGCAAATTCACAGAACAGCCCTAGAGCGAAATAGCTTATGTATATACAGTACGTTTGCGTCTACAGTATAGGTACTTGTATAAAGCCTAGCACTTTAACATCATGAGGCATTGCAAACTAATGGCACTCTACAATATGAGCACAGTCAAGAGATTGTGTATGTTGTATATCTTCATGACAGAATTTGCCTGAAAACCACTGCAATGTAAAAGCATAATTTACCAAAAATATTTTTTTTCACTGAACTGCAAGAGTGTATATCTTCACTCACTCTATAAATTGACAACAAGTATACACTGTAGAAAGAAATCGGCCAAAAAACAACTTAGAAGAGCCAATGCTGCACAAATTGGAAAAAAAATCAATCCTGGCCCTAATAGAAAGACACCAGAACACAAAGGGCCCAAGGTACCTGTCGCAGCCTCCACTCTCCCACTGGGCAAAACATCCCCCCAATGACCCCCGGCCAATGACCCATAGCACTGCTGCCAACATCATGCTCCCAGACACCACAGCACACCCCGAGAGCCGCCCCAGTGGCACAAGGGGAAACCAAAACCTAGGTGGTTTTAATCTTTTGGTTTTATTGTGATGGCTATCAGTGTATATAATCATCTTGTTGATTTTATTTTAATGTACCATAAACTGTCTATGTCGAATTTGACTGAACTTTGTTAAGTGCAGCAACAAGGTGTGAAATTCAAATGATGCAATTCATCCGAAATGGCCGTGGTCTTTCCAGTTCTCTCACACTCATCATCTCTTAGATTTCTAACTAATGCTAAGTTTGGTCTCACCAGAAAAAACACAGCATACTTTCAATACAGTGTTTTACTTTAAGAAACAGTGTTTTCTGGTAACTTAACACTGAATTGTATTTTTCCTTTACTGACTGAGGATTGAGGGTGGCATAGTGGTGTAGTGGTTTGCACTGTCGCCTTGCACCAGAATCCAGGTTTGATTCCCAGCCAGGTTCGATTCCCACTTCTGTGTTCATGGAGTTTGCATGTTCTCCCTGTGCTTGGTGAGTTTCCTCCTGGTCCTCCGGTTTCCTCCCACAGTCCAAAGACACTAATTTGTCGTTCTCAAATTGCCCGTAGGGTGTGTGCCCTGCGATAGATTGGCATCCTGTCCGTGGTGTACCCTGCCTTGTGCCATAAGTCTCCTGGGATAGGCTCCAGCCCCCCTGTGACCCAGAATACAGGATAAAGTGATATAGATAATGAGTGACTGAGGATTAATGACTAGATCTTGTAGTACCTTTGGAGCACTTACTCCAACCTTACAGTTTTGATGTTGTACCTCCGTCTTTCTTCAATTATTCAGCGCTTATTTCAGATCATATGATGAATGAGTAGATTAGAGTGACTTGTCAGGTCAGGTCTCATGAATGAAACTGTGAATGTACATGCATGTTTTAAACAGAGCAATTTATACAAATTTCAGATACACCACAAGTAGTGTAGGTATAGGGAAGGACATCAGTGAAAGTCTTTTAGAGTTAGGACAAATGGGAACTGATAAAACAATACTTAAAAAAAAACTTTTGTATAAACTACGGAAATACCCCCGATTCATAAAAATCAGCAAAGCACATACATACACTACACTATACCACAGACAATACATTATCAGCTGTGTAGTCTTATTAAACAATGTATTTAATTAATGCATCATCTACATTGTCTCATACACAGTTGGGTGAAACTATGCATAGAGATAATAACATCTGACAAACATAATACATCTGAAAGAAGACTCCAGATGAAGGCGATCTTAGACCACTGCTCCATGCTTAAACACTCACTCACCCATCGTCTATACTGCTAGGCCTGGAGACTATCCCATAAGGCGGGTTACACCCTTGATGGGGTGCAAATCCATCGCAAGGTACACACACACACACACACACACACACTGTACATACGCTCACACATTCATTAACACACTGTGGGCATTTTGGGAATTGTCATGGACTGTCGGAGGAAACCGGAGGACCCACCAAGCATGGGGAGAACATGCAGACTCCGTGCACACAGACCTGAGGTGGGAATCGAACCGAGACCCTGAAGGTGCAAGGCCACAGTGCTAACCAATATGCTACCGGGTTTCCAAGCCTTAAACAATCAAATAAAATAAAATACTGATGAAAAAACGAAAGGAAATGTTTGCATTTATTTGTCGTAAGTCTTACACATGTACCGAGAAAGTTTTTCTGAAAAAATTATGAAGAAATTATGTTTATTTAAGCACAGATTTGCCATTTAAAGCAATATGCTGATACGCATAAATAATTATTTAATACTGATTTATTTAATACTGATCAGACAGTTTAATCAGAAGCCTTAGGCAGTTACAGGTAGAAGACTATTACACTGTGGTGGATGTGCATCTTATTACGTTGGTGAATGTGTGTGGGGGGGCGTATTTTCCAGCAGTATGTTTTCCTGCGTATGAATTGGGGCCCACTGACTTTAATGCTCATAAACACACTGCTTTTAGAAAGCAGTTTGGGTCAACACAGGTAGGTAGAACCCACACAGCACCTCTGTGTGCGCTATGCCCTGTGGTTTGATGGAGAGAGCGAAAGAGAGAGAGAGAGATGAAAAATGACAGGTAAAAAATATGTGTATTTATCTCTATATATGTGTAATATAAGTAACAGAAACATTTATGAATTATCACTGAGCTAAAAGTTAAAGCATGGAAGCATAAAGAAAACATAAGGTGATACAGTAAGTAGTGCGTAAGCGGAGAAACTGTCTGTGTGTGTGTGTGTGGTGTAGTGGTTCCATGCAGGTAAAAAAAAATGACATCAGCAGGAAGTGATGTCATGGCTTCCCCTAAACCCGTACCTTTGCTTTTAAAACACCATGACCCCATTTCCCCCCACTCTACCTGATGTGGGTTTTTTTTGTTTGTTTAGTTTTTTTTCACATCCCACCCTTTTTTATTACTTTTCTTTGAATACAAAGCAAGTTGATTTGTTTGAGATAGCTAATTGTTACAGTAGTTATAATCATGTCCGGTTTATAGGCCTATCTAAACCAATAAAATATCAGAAAACTACATAAAAGTGATGTATTTACTGTAAATGTACGTCGAAGCTCATATCTGTGCCATCAGAGTGTTTCATCTCGACGAGAACGAGATACGTACAAACACTTGGCAAACGCGAGCGTGCATTTAAAAGTTAAAGGGAAGGAGGCCCAGAGAGGGGGGCGGAATAGAAGACAGAGAGAGAGAGAGAGAGAGAGAGAGAGACACAGACAGAGAGAGAGAGAGAGAGAGAGAGAGAGAGAGAGACAGAGAGAGCCCGGTCTCCATCTGACTGAGAGTCTGGAGAAGCAGAGGAGCTCCATTCCAAAACATGGGGATTACATAACTCGTGGAAACTGGCCCAAAGGAGGCCAACAAGTCTGTCTCTGTGCTGGAGACTGGCCACACACACACACAAACACACACACACAGCTGACAGCTTTCACTTCCCCTAACCAAGAGCAGAACTGAAGGAAACCTGGGAGGCTCTTCAGGGGCAACAACCTCAACTTTACCATTCAGGCAAATTCCTCTAATGATTATTGCATAAGATATTAAATGATCACTTTAGACAAACAACGAGCACAATAATTTTAATTTTAAGATGATCTGATTGGGCTCAGTTCCAGTTCCGGAAACCCGTTTCTTGCCTTTTTGCTTTGCCCTAGTTTTAAAGGGGAGTAATACTGGGGTTGTAAAATCCCTGTTGTTCAGCAATACTGAACTTTCAACACAATAGGAACAAACAGCTTTTGACTTCGACATGTCAAGTAGTCAGAGTTAGGGTGGACCATATGTAGGGCTGGGCCGATAAACGATATCATATCGAATCGCGATTTATTTGATTTTAAAAACGATGAAAAGCTCTAGACATTTTTTGCTCGATATGGATTAATCTAAGAGCCAATCACACAGCAGAACAATACGACAACAACCAACAGCGTGCAGCTTGCTCGTGCCGCGCAGGTCAAAGTTAATTTCCTACCGCACTTTGCGAAGCAAACTTGACACCAGGACGACAAAAAAAATTAGTGGAAGCAGCGACGAAAGTGAATCTAACCTCGAGTTATAACCATAATTCAAAGATGTTGAAATTGCCGACAAAAAAGGTAGCACGAACTCCTTTATATGGAAGTGGCTTGGCTATCTGAAAAATGACGAGGCACAGATTAAAACGATCTGTAAAATATGTCGTCGGTTTGTGAACACCAAGACTGGCAACACACGACCAACCTATTCCATCACCTAAAAACGCATCACCCAAACCACACTGAGAGCATGAACATGCGGCCCGATGCTACTCCGTCAACTAGCAGGGCTAGCAGTGGGGCTGCACCAAAGCAGATATCGATCGTGTCGTCTTTCATGGCCATTACACCTTATGAACGGTGTTACAAAAGGAGCAAGGATATAACCAGGGCCGTTTCTAACTTTCTAGCGAAAGATATGATGCCCCTAAGCACAGTAGAACAAGACGGCAGCATCGAGCCATTGGTAAGTTAAGCATCTACTAAAGTTAAAGTTTTCAGTGCTAAAACAGCTTATGAGGATTTATAACATATCCAACGATTTCACAGCTTTTAAGGCGATCACGTTTGAGTGCATAATTTAGAAAATGCTGTTGTATTCACACTGCCCTAACAAACACCAGTTTGCGTGTGGTTGTGCGCTGTAAAGGCAATTATAAATAAATAAATGATCATCTAGACCTGCTTGACGCTATTTAATAAATATGCATATATTAAGCATGTTACATGGCATTAATGTTTTAAAAAGTGAGTTCTACAATGGGTAATGAGTTCATCTGTTCTACAATAATAACGTGATAATTTCTCATAGTTAATTCCATTTTTGTTGTCATTGCAGCTTCAGCCATTATGTCAGTTTATTGGGGCCGTGTGAAATAGCCTTCATTTAACTCTGAATTGTGGGATAAAAAGACAGCCCTAGTGTGTGTGGTCTAAATGTTGTTTCTCATTATTGTTTAAAAATCTCAAAACATTGTAATATATCATCACAAGATACTTCTTATCATCACAAACAAGTATTTTTTTTTTATAAAAATCTTTGCCTTGTAAAGATTCTGAGCATGTGCCTATAGTATCTTAATTTTTAAGGCCAAATCTGTCATCTGTTTTAGTTAATAAACTAGACTTTAAAATGTAATTTAATGAACTCTTTAATTTTTGTGGCTTCAGTCATTGTTGGGATTCTCTTTTAAAGCTGGCAGCATTAACAGCTTATATCGAAATCGTTCAATATGGGGATACATTTTTGAGATTACTTTTTTGCCATATCGCCCAGCACTAGCCATATGACAAAAGTATCACAATACATATCACGGTAGCTACTATAGGTACATTACACATTATGCTTATCACAATTATCACAATTTCCTCATCTATTGTTATAGTCTATGCCACTGCAGTTATTACTCCCTCACTCACTCACTCATTGACTCACTAGATGTTTATATTGCTTTATCCTGTACATGGTGTTACTGGGTCGGGAGCCTATCCAAGGAGACTCGAAACACGAGACACGAAACGGGGTACACCCTAGATGGAGTGCCAATCCATTGCAGGGCACACACATACAGTGGTGTGAAAAACTATTTGCCCCTTCCTGATTTCTTATTCTTTTGCATGTTTGTCACACTTAAATGTTTCTGCTCATCAAAAACCGTTAACTATTAGTCAAAGATAACATAATTGAACACAAAATGCAGTTTTTAAATGAAGGTTTACGTTATTAAGGGAGAAAAAAAACTCCAAATCTACATGGCCCTGTGTGAAAAAGTGATTGCCCCCCTTGTTAAAAAATAACTTAACTGTGGTTTATCACAATTGCGTTCAATTTCTGTAGTCACCCCCAGGCCTGATTACTGCCACACCTGTTTCAATCAAGAAAACACTTAAATAGGAGCTACCTGACACAGAGAAGTAGACCAAAAGCACCTCAATAGCTAGACATCATGCCAAGATCCAAAGAAGTTCAGGAACAAATGAGAACAAAAGTAATTGAGATCTATCAGTCTGGTAAAGGTTATAAAGCCATTTCTAAAGCTTTGGGACTCCAGCGAACCACAGTGAGAGCCATTATCCACAAATGGCAAAAACATGGAACAGTGGTGAACCTTCCCAGGAGTGGCCGGCCGACCGAAATTACCCCAAGAGCGCAGAGACAACTCATCCGAGAGGCCACAAAAGACCCCAGGACAACATCTAAAGAACTGCAGGCCTCACTTGCCTCAATTAAGGTCAGTGTTCACGACTCCACCATAAGAAAGAGACTCGGCAAAAACGGCCTGCATGGCAGATTTCCAAGACGCAAACCGCTTTTAAGCAAAAAGAACATTAAGCCTCGTCTCGATTTTGCTAAAAAACATCTCAATGATTGCCAAGACTTTTGGGAAAATACCTTGTGGACCGACGAGACAAAAGTTGAACTTTTTGGAAGGTGCGTGTCCCGTTACATCTGGCGTAAAAGTAACACAGCATTTCAGAAAAAGAACATCATACCAACAGTAAAATATGGTGGTGGTAGTGTGATGGTCTGGGGTTGTTTTGCTGCTTCAGGACCTGGAAGGCTTGCTGTGATAGATGGAACCATGAATTCAACTGTCTACCAAAAAATCCTGAAGGAGAATGTCCGGCCATCTGTTCGTCAACTCAAGCTGAAGCGATCTTGGGTGCTGCAGCAGGACAATGACCCAAAACACACCAGCAAATCCACCTCTGAATGGCTGAAGAAAAACAAAATGGAGACTTTGGAGTGGCCTAGTCAAAGTCCTGACCTGAATCCTATTGGGATGTTGTGGCATGACCTTAAAAAGGCGGTTCATGCTAGAAAACCCTCAAATAAAGCTGAATTACAACAATTCTGCAAAGATGAGTGGGCCAAAATTCCTCCAGAGCGCTGTAAAAGACTCGTTGCAAGTTATCGCAAACGCTTGATTGCAGTTATTGCTGCTAAGGGTGGCCCAACCAGTTATTAGGTTCAGGGGGCAATTACTTTTTCACACAGGGCCATGTAGGTTTGGATTTTTTTTCTCCCTAAATAATAAAACCCCTCATTTAAAAACTGCATTTTGTGTTTACTTGTGTTATCTTTGACTAATAGTTAAATGTGTTTGATGATCAGAAACATTTTGTGTGACAAACATGCAAAAATATAAGAAATCAGGAGGGGGGCAAATAGTTTTTCACACCACTGTATACACGCACTCACACACTCGTTCATACATTCTGGGCATTCTGGGAACGCTAATCAGCCTACTGTAATTTGTATGTCTTTGAACTATGGGAGGAAACTGGAGCATCCAGAGGAAACCCACCAAGTACGAGGAGAACATACAAACTCCATGCACTCAGACCCGACGCGGGAATCGAACCTGGACCAAGGTGACAGCGCCAGCGCAGCTTTTAGTAAGAGAAAAAAAAACATTGAATTTAAAAAATGGAATGAAAGATTATTGACAAAATTCATCTAAAAAATATATTTCAAGCACATAGTTGGCAAGAGGTAAACCTTTCAGAACGTGATGTACACACACAGTACTGCGCAAAAGTCTCAGAACCACCCATCATTTCTTCATATTTTGTTTCCAAAGAGCTAGACTTTCTTGTAATTTTTAATCTACGACAGTCTTCCAAACACACTGCCAATGCAGTCAAAGCATCCCATGACAGAAAAAAGAAAAAAAACACATGCACACACACACACACACACAATGGAAGACGATCAGTCATGATTTGGCCTCACCAATGCCTGGATCTAAACATTATTGCAGTGGTGTGGGATCATCTTCACATAACGGAACGAAAGGCAGCCAACATCCAAAGGAGAGCTTTGGAATGTTCTTCAAGAGGTCTGGAGAACTATTCCTGAAAACCGCTTAAAGAAAACACTACGGACGCTGGTCATTATACAGTACCACATATCGATATTAAAGTTCATTAGGTTTACATTATACAAGCTCTCTTTGTCTTACATGTACTGTATGTTTGCACATGTTGTAATACATGTGTACCTATTGCCCCATTTTCCTAGCAAAATATAAAGAAATGAGGGGTGGCTCAAGACTTTTGCACAGAACAGTATTGCATGTTTTCATCAACATTTACTGGCTACGGTGAGAAAAATTATCATGTAGCATGACAGTGATTTAGCCTCAAATAATAGGTGACATTAATATGCTTAAAAGTTTGAAACTTCCCTTTTTTCATTAAATGCACGATGGAATAATTAATACCCAAATTTTGAGAAAATTGGATCTGTAATAAATATTTCAACCACAGAAATGTAAAGAATTATTTTTTATTTTAATACAGTCAATGAAATTATTGCTTATGCCACATGATGGGTAGAAGAACATGCATAACTGAAACTCAATACATAAGAAATTCCTTATGACAAATTAAATACACCATGAATAAATTCTTCACACATTGTATAAGCCTATAACTTTTCATCACAAACAGCATTTTTTTTAACAGTTTATGTGCCATTTAAATGTTGTGAAAATTTTCTTCCACCCCAATCTATGGGGTCCATAATATATGGAAACTTCAGTGCAAAAAACAGCCAGTGGATTATTCATGGTTGTGACTCACTGCACCCCTAATCAGCCCTTTACTTTGAAGTGATAAGGAATCTTCCATCCTGTACTCATACTAATGAAGCATGGTGAATAGGAGCATGGGCCATTTAACATACAGTACTGTGTAAAAGTCTTGAGCCACCCCTTATTTCTTCATATTAAATCACATTAAGATATGTAGATTAAAATGATGAAACAGGAAAAAATGTTTTACAGAAAAGAATCTTTTCTGTTTTGGCACCTAGCTGGTCTAATGAAATTCCTCTGTAGAGTGAGGATCTAACCAGTGACAGAAACTTAAGCACTTTGAAATCGTTCTGGATAAGAGCATCTGCCAAATGCCTAAAAGTAAATGTAAATTTGTTGTATTGTGACAGGCTGCAAATTGCCTGAAATTTGGACACACATTCTAATTCCATGGTCATTCCTGATTTTTATTTTTTTTTACATTGTAAAACAATGCTGAAAGCGACCAAAATATATAATCAATATCTAATCTCCTTCGAACAGTTAATATTGAGATATGTCTGCTACTTATGCTCTGTAAAGCCTTTATGATGGTTCTATTCTGAGGGGTGATTTCTGAGGGTGGTACATGGTAACTCTAAATGAACTTCTCCTCTGCAGCAGAGGTACATTTTAGTCTTGTTTGACTGGGGTGGTCTTTATAAGAAACAGTTTCATCACAGTGCTTAAAGGGTTTTGCAAATGTTCTCACAAGAACTATTCCAGAAGAGCTGAACTTCGTTTCTTAAAACAACAACCGACTGTAGCTGTTATTGTTGTTTTTGGTGTTACTTAATTATCTAATTCCATATGTCATTTCATCGCTTTAAAATGTTCTCGCAGTAATGTTCTATAATGTGGGAAAATAAATCCGTGTTAAACTTTTAACTTGTAGTGCATATTACGGTGGTCGAGAAGTGCAAAACAAAATAACAAATTCAAAAACTAAATAGCAACACCAAAAACAAAACAACAAAACCCGAAAACAACAAATATACAAAACACAACAATATATCCAGATACAAAATACCAAATGAGAAAACACAATATGTATAGTTTTCTAATTAAATTCTTATTGCTGATTGGATAAGACATCTGTCATTCAATCGTCCAATCAGCAGTAAGAATCAACACGCCTATGTGTGGTTTGGATACCAGCTGGTAGGTCAGCTCAGTCGATCCAGCTAATTGTCATTTACAGACCTCCAGGGCCGTATTCTGAATTTCTTAGTGAATTTGCAGATTTCATCTCAGACCTGGTCGTTTCTGTAGACAAAGCGTTAATTGCTAGAGATTTTAACATTCATTTTGAGAATCCAGAAGACCCTCTGAGAACAGCATTTATGTCCATACTGGACTCCGTAGGCGTAAATCAGTGTGTAGGAGGACCCACTCATAAAGCAGGTCACACTTTAGACTTAATAATATTCTTCGGATTAAGTACAAAAATTTATTCACAATTCCACTGTCTGAAATGATCTCAGATCACCATCTTGTCTCAATTCAAGTGTGTCACAGTGATAATGTACGCACAGCACCGCGCTACCGTATTAAACGTACATTCACATCAACTACCACACAGAGTTTTATCAGTAATCTCCCAGAGTTACCAACTTCGATTAGGTCACCGTCTGACCCCACAGAACTCGATCAGGCGACTGAATATTTAGAGTCGACATTTCGTTATACCTTAGATAATGTAGCTCCAGCTAAAAGAAAAATTATTAGAGGTAAGAAACTCGCTCCTGGCGGCATGGTGGTGTAGTGGTTAGCACTGTCGCCTTGCACCTCCAGGGTCCGGGTTCGATTCCCGGCCAGGCTCGATTCCCGTCTCTGTGTGCATGAAGTTTGCATGTTCTCTCCGTGCTTGGTGGGTTTCCTCCGGGTCCTCCGGTTTCCTCCCACAGTCCAAAGACCTGCAGATTAGGCTAATTGATGTTCCCAAATTGACCATAGTGTGTGAATGAGTGTGTGTGTGTGTGTGTGTGTGCTCTGCGATGGATTGGCACGCTGTCCAGGGTGTACCCTGCCTTGTGACCAGAGTCTCCTGGGATAGGCTCCAGGTGTCCGCGACCATAATACAGGATAAAGCGGTATAGAAGATGAATGAATGAATGAAACTCGCTCCCTGGTATAACGATCACACGCGCACTTTAAAACAGACCGCTCGGAAATTAGAGTGTAAATGGCGTCAAACTAAATTAAATTTAAATAGTTAGTATTTCAAATAGCATGGAAAGAGAGCATCCGGAAAGCTCTTAGTGTAGCTAGATCAACGTATCTCTCCACTCTTATAGAAAATAACAAAAATAATCCTAGATTTTTATTTAATACCGTAGCCAAATTAACCAGAAATAAGACCACTTCAGAAATCTCCACAACAACATTGTGCAATAGTGAGGACTTCATGAACTTTTTTAATAATAAAATTGTAAATATCAGGCATAAAATTGAGGCTTTGAAACCGAACAATGTAATTGATACAGATTTTAACCTAGCCATATCAGATTCAAACCTAGAATACTTTACTCCTCTTGAAGATAATGAACTAATTTCACTCATCTTTTTTGCAAATTCATCAACCTGTATACTAGATCCTATACCCACACATTTTCTTAAACAGATAGTACCAGTAATAACAGAACCGCTGTTGAGAATAATTAATTCCTCACTCAGCATTGGTTATGTTCCAAAATCTTTTAAATTAGCAGTTATTAAACCAATAATTAAGAAACCTGACCTCGACCCCTGTCAGCTGTCCAATTACAGGCCAATATCAAACCTCCCCTTTATCTCTAAGATTCTGGAAAAGATAGTAGCGGAGCAGCTATGCTCATATCTACATAGAAATAGCATCCATGAACTGTATCAGTCAGGATTTAGGCCTCATCACAGCACAGAAACAGCACTCGTTAAAGTAGTAAATGACCTCCTATTGGCCTCTGACCAGGGTTGCGTCACTATGCTTGTGTTACAGTGCAGCTTTTGACACTATTGATCATAGTATTCGACTTCACAGATTAGAAAACGTGATAGGAATTAAGGGTACAGCCCTCTCCTGGCTCAGATCCTATCTGACCGATCATTATCAGTATGTAGATTTGAATGGTAATCATTCAGCATGTTCTTTAGTGGAGTTTGGTGTTCCCTAGGGTTCGGTTTTAGGGCCACTGCTTTTTTCCCTTTACATGCTTCCTTTGGGCAACATAATCCATAAGCATCGTATTAGTTTTCATTGTTATGCTGATGACACACAGTTATACATCTCAGCAAAACCAGATAAGAAAAACTAGCTCACTAAAGTTGAGCAATGTGTAAAGTGGCCTGTACAACAGCTTTTTTGCACAAGCCATCCGTCTTCTCAACAAAAAGGGACTGGACTGATACACACACACACACACACACACAAACATTATCACTCAGCTTAACTCAACTACCCCAAAACATTGAGACTTGACTGACTAATCAACACAACCGCAAAAACACACTGACCTACAATACCAAATCATTGTACACACCAACTCTTTTAAATGATCTTTTTTGCACAATATTCATTACTGGATTACTTTTTGCACTAATGTCTTAATTCTTGCTGCTACTTTAAGGAGCGTTTACTGGTTCTCATCAACACCACAAGTATTATGTTATGTTGTGTTTGTCACACTGTCATTTGCACATGCATTTTATGTTGTCTGTTGTCTCTGGGTTAGCTAGTTAGTTTTTGTTAATTTATGTTGTTAATTTATGTTGTTAAAATATATGTTGTCAGGTCAATCTGTCTTGTCTCCGCTAGCCAGCTAACCAGGCCTCTTAGTTAGCTAGTTGTAGCTCTTCTGTTAATTTATGTTGTAAATTTATGTTGCATGTAGCACCTTGGTCCTGGAGGAACGTTGTTTCGTTTCACTGTGTACTAACTGTATGGTTGAAGTGACAATAAAGCCTACTTGAACTTGAACTTGGATATAAGAGACTGGATGCTAATTAACTTCCTTTTGCTGATAAGACAGAAGTTCTAGTCATAGGACTGAATGAGGCTAGAAGTAAGATTTTAGATCACACTGTAACTTTAGATGATCTTTCTATTCCATCAAGTGCAACAGTAAAAGACCTCGGTGTGATTATAGATTTTAGTCTTTCATTTGAAGCTCATGTAGATAATATCACAAGGATAGCATTCTTTCACCTTAGAAATATTGCCAATATAAGAAATATATTGTCACTAAATGATGCAGAATAACTAGTCCATGCTTTTATCACCTCTAGGTTGGACTATTGTAATGCCTTACTGTCTGGTTGTTCAACTAGGTGCATAAACAAGCTTCAGCTAGTCCAGAATGCAGCAGCAAGAGTCCTCACTAGAACCAGAAGATACGAGCACATCACTTCTATCCTATCTTCACTGCATTGGCTCCCTGTGAAATTTCGCATTGATTTTAAAATACTACTCTTGACATATAAGGCATTAAATGGTCTCGCCCCGCAGTATCTGAGTGAACTGCTAGTGTCTTACGATCCGCCACGCCTACTTTGATCAAAGGATGCAGGCTGCTTGTCAGTACCGCGTATTATGAAAACTACAGCTGGGGGCAGAGCTTTTTCTTACAAAGCCCTAAAATTATGGAATAGTCTTCCAAATAGTGTTCGGGACACAGACACAGTCTCAGTGTTTAAGTCTAGGCTAAAAACCTATTTATTTAGCCAAGCATTTTTATAAATAGATTTGCCATAGGTAAAGGAGCAGATCTGGGGGACTCATGGACGTAGAGTATTATGGTGAACTGGTATGCTTAGATGCTGTCTTCCTCAGTCTCATTTGATCACTCAGGTTTGTTGACGGTGAGGTGATTGTTTGCTTTACACTTCAGGGAGCCCTCATGTTTGTGTCTCTTGGGATGCGCCTGGTGTCTTGAGACGGTTTCACTCTACCATGAAGACGGTTCTGGCCACGACTGATGTTGACAGCTGTTTCTCTGAGGACTTGACTTGGCTGCAGTTGCTCGATAGATCAGGGCTGGAATTTCCTACAAGTCTACCTGAGTATCCAATAACTACCTTCATATTAACATCAATCAACATCAACTGTTATAGCTGAACTACCTGCCACCTAACACACAGTATGAATGCAGATCAATTCCTGCTTTCTGTTTCACTCAGATGAGGATGGGTTCCCTGTTGAGTCTGGTTCCTCTCAAGGTTTCTTCCTATTACCATCTCAGGGAGTTTTTCCTTGCCACTGTCGCCCGCGGGCTTGCTCACCAGGGAATATCTGAACATTTTGATTCATACACATTCACATTCCATACAAACTTAAATAATTCTTTTGATTGTGTAAAGCTGTTTTGCGACAAAGACAACTGTTAAAAGCGCTATACAAATAAAATTGCATTGAATTGAATTTGCGAAGTCTTGTCCAATATAATCCGCAAACCACACCTACCTTTTTGGGCTTGTTGATTCTTACCGCTGATTGGACAAGACATCTGTCACTCAAAATATACAGGAAGTACTCCAGCCACACAGACATTTAGATGTATTTTCATTTAAGGATTCATTTCAGTATTTGAAGATTATACAGCACTTTGGTCAATTAAGTTGTGTTAAATGTGCTTTAAAAATAATTCTGACTTCACTTGATAGGACTTCTTGTATGTCTTGAGTGACAGATGTCTCATCCAATCAATGATAAGAATTTAATTTGCAAACTGTTTTTTCATTTGGTATTTTGTTTCTGGATATGTCCTTGTGTTTTCTGATTTGTTGTAATATATTCCACTTAGCTGCATGGCTTTGGATTGTGAGAGGAAACCAGAGTACCCACCAAGTACAGGGAGAGCATACAAACTACACACACAGACCCAAAGGCGTGACACTGAAAGTGGAAGGCCACAGTGCTAATCACTATGCCAGCATGCCACCTGCACCAGATGATATTTTGTAGTAGTTTTGTAAGCAATGCAAAATAATAATGAAATAATAATAATAATAAGGACATATATCCTGTGACGTTTCAGATTCACAAGCCTATATGGTCACATTTGGACTTTTCTAATAAAAACACTATTAACATATATTCATGAGAGGTAAGTTTTGGTATGCATGTAAATTGTAAAGACAAATAAATAATAATAATAAGCTGAATTAGTGATGTGCAATTAACTGAATTGTTTAACTGAATGTTATATTTTGTTACTATTTATATTTTACATCCACTGATGTAAAACATATTTTTTTCAGTTCAACACGATTGATATTTCAGAAGTCTATGATTGCTGTTAGTCTTTTGGCTGCTCTCGTTGAGGAGTCACCACTATCCAATGCAGCAGAGCATCCAAACTGCACAACAACTTGTCACAGGTTTTATGCCAGATGCCCTTCCTGATGCAACCCTCCCATTTTATGCGGGCTTAGGATCGAGAAGGCAGTCAGTGGCTGGGGTTAGTTTGGGCACTGGCTGGGAATCAAACCTAGGCCCTCCGCATGACAGGCAAGAAACCTACTATGGTTTCATTAAACAAATGTTTGACAATATTTATTTATCACCTCAAGAGTATGAAAAAAACTAATACTTGCATTATTGACAAACATGACATTAATTATTGACTGTACATATATTACCTGTAAAAAATTAAAGCCTTTTATGATTAAATAATTGTACAAAATGTCCATATGGGATTACGATTTTTATGGGATTAATTGTGCAGGACTAGTTTGTGTGGTTTGTTTTTTGTTTGAGCTTATTTTCCCTCACTGGCAGGGACTTGTTTTTTAAACCGTTGTTCCAAGTCGCCATCAGAAGCCTTTTTTCTACCACGGATACTCGTTAATTTATGTTACAAGCGGTTTAAGGCATTTGAAATATTTAATATGCACACAAACGCATGAGCAGACGTGAGGCAATATGTTTTACATTTGCCTACTGATGGTGTCCATGCCTACTGACTCATACATCTCCAAAATTAATTTCATTATGCCTTTAAATATGGCAGTAATATTATGACAGTATAATGGCAATATTATGATAATATGACAGTAAATTATGACCATAATAGCACTGCAGTGCAAAACTAATTTGCTCTGGTTCTGGTTTAAACTTAGGCTATGAATAAATCTTTACCCCTGAAAACACAAGAGATAATATAAAATAAAAATGAGTTCATATAACTAACACTACAAACAGTATTATCCATCAGAATACATATTACTTAAACATGCAGCCTCTTATATAGCTGTGCAGACTGAACATGTCTGACTTGTCTTTGCACTGCAGCAGCTGGTTTTTCCACAAAGCAAAATCAACAAGCTGTAGAGACGCAGTATAATTGACCTGCTGTTCTTCTCTGTGTAATGTTTTGGCACATATACGACTTGTACACATATACATTTTTTTCTAAGCAAAGTGCACTAAAGGTAGTTAATCATTTCAGATTAGTTACTCATTAAAAAATCACACTATCCTACAGACTAGGATAGTCTTCTTGATTACAAAGGTGGATTGAGAAAGCACAATAAAAACAGCTTGATCTTGGCAAATTCCATGTCTATACAGGTATACACATATTTACAAAATAACAACAGGAAATTTCTTTTGCATTTTTTCAGCAATTTAGCAGCCTACTAATAGTAATGATTGCTTTGTGTTTTTTATATATATGATTTGCATTGTTTTAACAACAGACTTATTTGAAGATTACAGGCAGAACTATACAAATGTACAGAAAATGAACTGGTGTATATATATAAAATGTCAGTTATTGCATGCAGTTATTGCATGCAGTATGAATATCAACATAGGTAATGCATGCCTTATACATGCAATTTGCTAAAAATATTTATTTATTTTATTTTATTTTTGCATGCACATACAGTATAATCTGGCAGACATGTTCGGGCTCCTGACCAAGCACAAAAGATGACATGAAAAAATTTATATAAAAAATAGTAATAATAATAATCCAACACCTACCATCTTCTGCTCAGGATTTCTTCCACTTCTGTTCCACTCGAGGTGCACGGTGGTCGTTTGCGTTATTCGGAGTCACTCTGGCTCGCTCTCGTGTTCCATGTGCTCGAGGCTCCGCATACAGCGCGAGGCTGCGGGTGACGTCACGGGTTTACCGCAGCGCCGGGAAAGAGGTGAGCACGCCTTTCAGCGCGGAACGGGAGTTTTACAGTGACGTCAGAAAACGGAATTCTTTGATACAAGCACAAAAAACGCCGATTTAGATTTATGATTTATTTTGCTCAAATGATTCACGAGTCATTAACTTGATTAACCATGATATTGTATAATATTTATTTTGTTCTGGACCGCTCGATTTCAAAACATAATTATAATAATAATGGCAATGACGACGAAGAAGAAGAATACTCTCGCTTCTTTACTATAAAGGTTGGTTTGGATTGGTTAGACCTACGGTGGAGTGTGAACCGCTATCCAATCATAACACAGGAACTACACTGCTCCAGCCAATCAAACGCAGGAGGCGGGATTTTGCCGGAAAATCAACGGGTAATAAAACTAGGTGTAGGCGAGTGTGGTTGGCACCGAGCAGCAGTGATTGCGGTGCAGCGTAGAAGGTGGTTCTGTAAAATACACAACTGTACGTGCTTAACTGTGCGTGCACGTGGCAGTCAGCTGAATCAATCAATCAAACAAACACTATCTGCTGCATGCATGTTTTTATAGGTCTGATGTAGGACCAGAGACAAAACATTCAGACTGAATGTGACAATAAAACTCCCTCCTGTTGTATTTACACACGTTATGCATGAACCCCTTCTGTTCATTTGCTAATCCTGCACATACACATGCAATCAATTTTACTTACTGTATACAGCATTATGATGATGTGGTTTACACCTGATTTTGCTGTCTGCTTAAATATTTGCTCAGACTGTACTTTACTGTTATAAACTGCTCTCAGTCAACTCTGTGTAGAAACCTGGATGCATTATGAACCTCCAAACCTTTTGGCAATCTTATTTTTATTAACATTTTACTTCTCTTCACTTTTTTTTTTTAGCTTTAAACATCACCGTTGTATCATTGCTCAGAAACATACATTTAAGGAACTGCTCAAGAGTGATGTTCACAGTTTATATTTAACTTTGATATTTAAAAAAAAACAGAACAATGTTTTCAGAAAGAAAAACGCATTTATGGTTCAAAATTGTTCGAACATACAGCAAAACAAAATACTGTCTGAAGAACACTCAGACAATACAGATCAAAAAATACCATTTTTATGAAATATGAATTCAGTATATACAAAAAAATACAAATTATTTTGTAGGGCTACAACTCCCTGTGTTTTCTTGTTTTATTAATAAAAATAAATGCCTTAAATACAAATTATTTTACTCGACCGCCACTTTAAACTGCGGCAGTCTTAAACATAGAGAAAATCTGACAATATTCAAAAGGAAATAAAAAAAAAAACTAAACAAAATCACAATATGCACAACTTGCATACAAAACTTGAGGAGAAATGGTTCTTGAAAAGTCTGTTTGCTTTGCTTTCTTAAAAGTCTCTCTGCATCTTTTGTACTTTTTTTTATAGCTGGGACCTCCGTATCTGCTGTAATCTGTGTTTTAATAGTTCGCTTTTTCTCCTCAGCTGTTCTTTGATGGACAACAGCCTCCGTTCGTCTGCCTGCATGCTGTGAATGCACTCTGCTGCTTTCTTCAGGATCATCACCTTGGCTGCCTTTTCGTTGTTGGCTACCTCGGGTATCTCGTCACGTAGGGCGAAAAAGCTTAGCTTGAGTTCGTTACGGCGCTGACGCTCCAGCACGTTGTGCGTCCTACGCTTGTCGTTGTCCTCAGAGTCTGATGCTCGCGGACTCGTGCACTTCCGTGGCTTGCTGTGCCGGCTTGTATGGTGGCCAGTGGAGGAAGGTTCGAGGCGTGGCCGTTTGCTGACTGGATGCTCGTGCCGCGTGGACGGCAGGGCGGCATAGTTGTGCTGCTGTGTGGAGACATGGCAGCGCTTTAACACCAGCGGACTGGGCTGTCTGGATTCGCTTGACTCGGTCTCGTTCCGCCTCTGACGCTTCTCCACTGTCACCACATCAATCTCCTCGTCGTCGTCTTCCTCATCCTCATCCTCGTCTTCTTCTTCGTCCTCCTCTTCATCATCTACAACGAGAATGAAAATGTTATAGGCTACAAATAGAGAAAAGGAAATAATTGCATGTGCCCACAGATGAGATCTTGTGGGAAAATATTGGAATGTAGTGAGCGGTATTCTGCGCAGACGGGGAAGGGAGGGGAAAAAGGGAAAGAAAAAAAAATCTCTGCATTCTGGTCCCCACCCACTTTCTTTATCAGCTGATGTTTGAACACTGCAGTCTCAAAGCTTGACTTATGGTCCAGACTTGTTCACAAACGCGTGGGCGGAGAAGAGGAAGCTATGGCAAGACAAGGTCACGCAGATTCTAATATAATGTCCTCCTTTCTTGCACTATTTTACACTTCTTCACCATGACTAAGTCCACGTGCTGGGGATAGATGAAGGACCCCCTCTTACTGACATGATGCCCTTAATGGTGATCATTAAGCGAAACACTTCTACAATCTGAGCACGCGACGTACCTGACTCGCTGCTGCAGCCGCTGTTGGGTGGAGTGTCTAGAGCCGGCGCGTGCTCCGGAGACGATGGCAGCTTTGCACACTTTGCCGATTCGCTGAGCGCGTATGGGAACACCATGGAGGGATCGATACACTCCGATGCACTGAGATCGTGTAAATACACGCCGCCACCGCTGCTGCTGCCGCTACTGCTACTGGTGTCCGTTGCATCACTTGCGGAAGATAAGCTTTTCCGTGCCGCGTGCAGCGTCGCGAGCCTCTCGGACACCACCTTCTCGAGCTTGGCGACCGCAGAGAAGCCGCTCCACATGCAGTCCTGGATGATGATGGACTTAAGGAAGGCCTGCGACGAATCCGAGTCGCAGATGAAGCTCTGGTTGACCGCGTCGTCCCCGAGGAACTCGCTCACCATCTCCAGCTGCTCGGCTGTGGACGGCCGGCGGCTCGGTGACAGCGGCGGCGTGGGCAAGAGCTCGAACTTCTTCCAGATGTCCTCGCTGGGCGCCTGGCTCTGCTGCTGCAGCTGTGTGTAGAAGTCCTCCTCATCGGTGTCGAAGTAGAAGTACGGCTGCACCGAGTCGTAATCGTAATCGTAGTTCTTCCACGCCAGGCCACTGCTCATCGGCATGATAGCTGAGATCAAAGAGAGAGAGAGAGAGAGAGATAGAGATGTGGGTAAGGATGCGGCTGTTTAAAGGAACTAACTTGTCCTCCCTAACGTTCAAAAAGCATGCACAGAGAAATGCACTTTTGGTGCACAAACATGCCAAATGTATTAAAGAGTGCACATGCAAAGTGTTTGCACATGCACAACTCTTACACTCGCCATCACAGTTCACGCTCAACCCAGACATTTCAAAACACACGCATGCTGTCAGTGCGCACTTCACTAATCAGTCGTGCATCATGATCCGAGCCACAAAAACACACATGCACAAACTACTGTCAGTAGTACAAAGCATTATAATACATTAATCTAAACCTCTGGGTCCTACAGTCATTTTGAATCACGCCCCTGGGATTTGCGCAGGTAGCGTTAAGTTTAGCAAACACACACACACTCACCATGCATCTACAAGGATCAGTGTCAGAAGTGTTCAGCAGGAGATGACGCCCTGAAACAGTGCACGAAAAACCCGAAAAACAGTATAATCCAGCCCCGTGTAGCGCCTCCAGGCAGCATAAAGAAGTATAAATCCACTCTACTCCTGATCCAAAGCGGGGAGTGACCAGCTAGCGCAAAGAAGACACGACGGGCGCGCGCACACCCTCTCTCACACACACATACACACACACACGCGCTCGACAGCAGTAGTCAGTCTGAGCTGTGTTCCTGAGCGCAGCGTGCATAAATCCAGCTCTGCTCTCTTCCCCGTGTCAGTGTATCCATCCGCCAGTTTCCCGCCAAATCACTATACATTCGGTATGCACTACTTTCCGCAATTCTCAATACCACTTTGTACACGACATCATCTTACGTGTTAGTAACATTATTTCTATCATTAATATTAACTACTCTTGTAGTTTTGACGCCAATACACGCCGATAGAATGACACAGGGACTATTTTGTTTCTAGCGGAAGGATAAAGCCAGTTGGCTGCGCGAGCGTCTGTGACGGCAATGTGAATGACTGGGTGTGAACTGGAAGCGCATCTTGACTGAAAATATTATCTGTAGAGGCAAAGTGCTGTAAAATAGTGAAAAGTGTTAAAATGTTTTATCAAGGATGGAGTGATAATTGAAGCAGATCCCAAATCACAGAGATGTCCTTAATCCTTAATCATGATCAGCACTAGATTAGAACTGCATGGATTAAGGGTCAGTCACTAAGTCACAACTGAATGTATTAAATTCCTGACTATGCTGTGTGGTCTCCAGGCCTGTCCTGTACTCTACAGGTAATGATGAATGCAGCCATTGAAGTAAGGCGTGCATTTTAGCCATAAGCTTCATAGGTCTTCTTGCATCGACATAAGAACACACAAGCAGTGTGTTTACAGAGTAAGATCAGGCAGAGGGAAATCAGAATCATGGTGTGGAAAGGGAAATCGTAATGGCTAAGTGAGTATGAAAAATGATGACACAACGCACACTTACACACAGTAAAATTTCATGCTCACCTTTGATTTGATTTCACCATAATTACTCCCCTTTCCTGAAAATCTAAAAATATAAAACAAAATTCTGTTTGTTTTTTGTTGAAATGTGTTGTGAATGGATGGTGGGCAATGCTTGTACAGAAAAGCTGTAGCCAGCATCATCATCAACTTTTGTGACCTAGCATGACCGTGTCACTGGCATTTCGGCATTCACTGTTCCTCACCAACTGTAAGAGTAGGCAGCATCATCAACATCTGGGTGCCCAGTGAAGCGGCGGTCGGTGGGCCACACTCACCATGTATCTACACGCGGCCCCCGGCGTGAGTACCCTCTAGTCAATTATAAAATAATGTAGAATAATGTAATGTAATGAATATAATGTAGAGTAGATAGTACATCAAATCACTATTTATCAGTACTGTGTGTAGTATTGTCATGTATTTTTTTAATATAAACTTCTTATATATTAGTATTTCCTGTTGATCTTGTTATTATGATTCTTTAGTGGATAGAGAATGTCAGTCATTCATTTTCAGCAATTGCTTTATCCTTGTCCGGATGAATCAGGAACACTGCGTTCAATGTCAGAATACAGAAAACAGTCCATCACAGGGCACGCCCCCACACACACACCCTTACATACACACATAATCATTGACATCTACAAGTACATTCACACAATCATTCATACACAAACCAGTTTAACCACTTCTACAGTACTTGCATGTTTTTGGGAAGTGGAAGAGAAAACAGAAAACCCAGAGAAACCCCACACAGACATGGGGAGGACATGCACAAAAATCTGTTCAGACAATAAACAGAGCACAGAGTGCAGGTGTTGCTGTAACTAATAGTTGGGTAGGATAAGTTGATGACAGGCCAACCTGAGAGGATGACCACTTTAAAGATCTGGCTGATGTAATGCAGTGAATAATTAATTTATGAAGCCTACTTATAAGATTAAAAGTAAAATGATATGGGGAATACCTACTGTAGGTTCAAAGTAAAGATGTACATGGGAAGATATTAAAATATAATTTCTCTATATGTTACACTGGTATAAACAGAGATCTACATAGGCTAAAACCAGGAGTATGCAATCAAGGTGCTACATCTGAGATTCTTTTTTCTATATACTTTGTAGAACCCAAAAGACATAAATGTATGTCAAGGTGAATAAAATGTACATTTACAGAACTTAAATCAAGTAGACACCATAACTGCTGAATAAAATTATGATGATGTAATTACAGCATTCAAAATAAATATTTAAATTTAGTTCATTTTCAAGGAAGTGACATGGTAGTGTAGTGGTTAGCACTGTGGCCACACACCTCCAAGGTTGGGGTTCTATTCTCACCTTGGGTCTGTATGTGGGGAGTTTGCATGTTCTCCCTGTGCTTGGGTTATCTCTGGGTCCTCTGGTTTCCTCACACAGTCTAAAGATGTGCAGATTAGGTTAAATAATCCGTATGTGAACGCTGTATAAGATAAATTAATAACTGTCTCCATGGAACCATTTTTTGTCCAGAGATCATGCATTAATAGAGGTTGAGCATTAAATGAATATATGACCCTGTTTAAAGTCTGACCTTGGCTCATTTTATTTACTGTGAGTAGGCTGAAGTGATAAAACCAAGCCATCAGCATCAGCTTACTTTAATTCCCTGAATTTCATTGTAAAGGAATGGAAAGCCTGAAGTGGTGAGTGTCAGGGGGTTGCCTGGTGTGAGTAAGTGATACAGTGACTCACTTTGAAGCTATATGTTCGTAGGTGTTTGGATATACCTAACAATATTCAGTATGATTTAGTTACAGGAAGCCGTTGGTCCTTCAGGACATTTTGGTGCCATAATTACATTTATATAACATTTTAGTATCAAATGGCAGTTTACTATTTCTTAGTCATTTTATCCAGTCATGTAGTGCACAGAGCTGTTCTACATCATCACATCAGCTCTTAGCCTAATGGGTTAATTAGCTTAATAGTCAGCAATTAGAATGAATGTGCCTGCCATAAAGCAGCACAAGAGCTTGCTTTCCACAAGACCCAGTTTAATAAAAAATAAACAGGTATTATCAATGCAATAATGTATTATCATGTCTCATTTATAATTAAATTCACAAAAAATGTATGTATGTTGCTGGTTTTGGTTATCTAAGACTTAAAACATGAGGTCTAGCCTTTAATTAAAACGATTTTGGCTAATAATAGATGGGCGTGTGTGAGTAAAGATAGATAGGTTTATGGCGCCCCCTGCTGTCAGTGTTATTATGTAGGTTTATTAAATCATTAAATTAATCATTCATCTTCAGTGACTGTGTTATCCCGTGCAGTGTTGTGGTGGGTTCTGGAAACAGTTTTGCATTAGCAAGCCACACACTGTTTCATATTTAGAAGCAAATTACTGTAGACAGTGTGTGTGGCTGGGTGGGTGTGGTGTGATACTCACATGTAGAACACAAGAACAGGCACAAATCTACACAGAACTGGTATGTGTATGTGCACCACTGTCCTGCTGGGTTTAACTTTGAAATGACACTTTATAGCAAGCAAAAAATAAATGAAATAATAATAATAATAATAATAATAATAATAATAATAATAATAATGTTAGTCAGACATATATTGGGTAATTAAAATGTACATAAGAAATGACATGCTTCTACTACTACTACTACTATTACTACTACTACTATTATTATTATTATTATTATTATTATTATTACACTAGTTTACTTCTACAGTCCGTTCAAAGACATGCAAATTAGATTAATTGGCCATCCCAAATTGTGTGTGGCATGTGATGGATTTGCACCATGGCCAAGGTGTATCCCATCCCGTCCCGTCTCCTTGGTTAGGCTTCCCCCACAACCCTTAATACAAGATAAGCAGTGTAGAATATTAATGAATGGATTAATTAATTAATAATAATAATAATAATAATAATAATAATAATAATAATAAATAAATAATAATAATAATAATAACCAATAACCTATGTGTGATATGTGTAATGTTAAATATAAGTGATTTTTACAAGATTTTTATTTTACAGATAAAACAGTCTGCTGTGCTATAATACAGTATTGTGTGTAAAATGAAAATACAGTCAAAGGTTCAGGAGTTCAAACAATAAAAAAACATTGCTTTTACTTCTTCATGGAGAGAGCAATAGGATTTTTTTTCTCAAAATTTTATAGTAAAAGTGGAAGGCTGGCAACTCAGTCTTATAAAAGCTTTTTAAAATTTAAATCGTTAAAAACATAGCTTTTTTTTAATTTAGAAGTGCTTGATTTAAAGCTGTTTAATATGCTACATGTCACCATAGACTATTAAATGATATGTTTGAATTAATAAAGTAATTGTTTAAAAAAAAAACACCCTTTCACTCTTATTAAGAAAAATAATCCAAATATAATTGAGTCACACCAAACATTATTTATTCTTTCAGTACGTAAATACATAAGGAAAAGTATTTTTATATTCAGTGTATGCACAAGTGCTGCCAGGGCAGAGGCTGCCCATTTGAGTAGTAATTTGAGCTCTAATTTATATTTGTAAATTATTTTCTGCCTCTAAATGAAAGCCTGTGGCTTGCTCATTGGGGACCTTATTATCCATACAGCAGACTCTAAAGCTGCTTCATAAAAAATGTTTGTTTAATCCACTGTTGTAAACACTACACAAATAAAATAGCATTTAACAGAACAGTGTTATAACTAGGCAAAAAAAAAAAAAAAAAGAATTTGTGCAATCTTTTTATTGTACCTACATACCCACTATCCTAAAAGGATAGGCTTCTTATTAGGCTTTATCCTGTATAAAGGGTTTCGGGTGCCTGGAGCCTATCCCAGGTAGCTAAGGGCATGAGGTCGGGTACATCCTGGAAAGGGTACTAATCCATATCGCAATCACATGCTCATTCAGGCAGTATGGCAATTTGGGAATGGCAATTAGCCTAAACTGCATGTCTTTGGACTGTGGGAGGAAACCAGAGCACCTGGAGGAAACCCACAAAGCACAGGGAGAACATACAAACTCCTCGCACACAGATCCTGTACATGGGGTGAAATCAAACCTAGACCCTGGAGGTACAGTACAAGGCGACAGTGTTGACCACTAAGCCACCATGACACCCTGGTTAGTTCTTATCTTCAGTGCCTTTTCATTAACCACCATAAGGTTTAGATTGAAAGGACCATGCAATTACATAATAATGTCCAGAGGGTGGCAGCAACGATATACTGTCCACACGTGGACAGATTTGTTAACCTACAACCACAATGGTCAATGAAAAACTTAACGAAAGGTAATAATAAATAATACTTTTTATACATATCGACTAATGATAATCGGTTATTGCTTTTGAACTTGAATTTAACATAAGAAGAAGAAGGAAAAAAGAAGAATTGCCTGGTACAGTAAGAAAAGACTCAAAATAATTTGAACACAGTAACATGTTAGATTAATGTCTTGTGTCCTGTAATGAAGGGCAGTGGTAGCTCAGAGGGATAAGGCACTGAGTTACTGATTGGAAGATCAGTTCGTTTCGATTCCCAGGTTTAACATTGTTGGGCCCTTGTGCAAGGCCCCTAACCCTATCTGCTCCACGGGTGCTGTATCTTGGCTGGGATATGTGAAGAAAGAATTTCACTGTGCTGTAATGTATATGTGACAAATAAAGGCTGAACTTAACTAGTATTGCAGGTGTCTTCAATCTTGCAATCAGTCAGTCTGCTTATTTAAAGGGTGAAAAGTATTTACTCCTGTTTGGCATCACTGAACATGGACCAGAGAAAGCAAATGAGAGAGTTCTCTGAGGAAATCAGAAATAAAAATTGTCGTAAGCAGGTTAAAGGCAAAGCTTATAAGACCATCTCCAAGAGCTTAATATTCCTGTGACTACAGTTGGAAATATTATTAAGATGTTTATGGTCCATGGGACTGTAGACGACCTCTCTGGAAGTGGCCTCAAGAGGACAAGTGACGTCAAACTGAACAAAAGGACAATGCAAATAGTAACCAAAGAGCTAAGGACAACTTTCAAAGTGATTCAAGGTGAACTCCGAGGACAAGGTATATTGTGTCAGATCAAACAATTTGCAGCTGTTTGGGCAAAAGTTGTGAATCTATGCAGTGTACAATAAAATCTCAAGACTATCAAGGACTATCATTCTGGAGAGAGATGTGCTGCTCATTGTCAGAAAGCTCAGCCTCAGTTGCAGGTCATGGGTCCTCCAACCACACCATGTCCCAGAACACACATTTAAAAACACCCAAGGATGGCTAAGAACAAAACATGATACCATACCATACCATACCATACCATACCACTTTATTTCTAAAGCACTTTAAAACAACAACAAAGCTGACCAAAGTGCTGTACAAAAGTCAACATTTAGGCCATAAAACAGCTGGGTAAATCGATAATATAAAATAAAATAAAAAAATAAATAATAAAAAATTTAAATGATGGTAACAAGAAAAAGAAGCAACTAAGAACATAGCGAAGCAAATAACATACTTCTAATAATAATAGTCATAAAAAATAATGATAATAAAAGTAGCAGCAAGAAATAAAACACAAAACATCTCAATAAAATACTTCACACTGGGTTGAAGGCCAGAGAGTAGAAATGATTTAAAAACAGCCACTGAGGGAGCTTGTCGATTGAGTAAGGGTAACTCATTCCATAGTTGAGGAGCAGCTACTGAAAAGGCTCGATCACCTCGAAGTTTGCATTGGGTTTTTGGAATTTGGAGAAGCAGCTTGTCAGTAGACCTGAGGGAGCGAGATGGAACATATGGGTGCAGCAATTCCACCAGATAGGCAGGGGCAAGACCATTTGAACACTTAAATACAAATAAAAGAATTTTAAAACGGATCCGAAAATACACTGGAAGCCAGTGAAGGGAAGCCAAGATTGGGGTAATATGCTCCTGTCTGCCTATACCAGTTAAAAAACGAGCTGTGGCATTTCGCACCAACTGTAGGCGAGCCATAGTAGTGTGGTTGATTCCGAAGAATAAAGCATTACAATAGTCAAGACGAGAGGTTATAAAAGCATGGACAACTGATTCCAGATCCCGCCTTGACAATATAGGCTTAATCTTTGCTACTCGCATCAAATGGAAAAAGCACGATTTAAAAACAGCATTTACTTGAGTATCCATTTTTAGAGTAGGATCCATTTTAATACCCAAATTTGTAATCATGGCTTTCTCAAATGGGGCCAAGGAGGAGAGGTCAAAGCGAGGAGATTTGCGGGAGCCATTGGGTCTAAACAACATAACTTCGGTCTTTTCCTCATTGACATTCAAGAAATTAAACGCCAACCATCTTTTAACATCAACAAGGCAGTCCAGAAAAAGCTTGACAGAACATGCACCACTGTGCTTTAATGGGAGGTAAACCTGACAGTCATCTGCATAAAAATGAAAGGAGATGTTATATTTCCGGAAAATAGCTCCAAGTGGGAGCAAATACAAGGAAAATAAAAATGGACCAAGAATGGAGCCCTGTGGTACACCCCAAGGAAGGGCAGCAGAGTTGGAAGTGAAACCATCTACACTGACACAGAAGGTTCTATCAGAGAGGTAGGACCTAAACCACTGCAAAGCTGAGCCTGTAATGCCCACCCACTGTTCCAACCTGGATAAAAGAATCTCATGGTCTATGGTGTCGAAAGCCGCTGTTAAATCTAGAAGCACAAGTAGTACAGAGTCTCCGGAGTCGGTTGCTAAGAAAATGTCATTAAAAACTCTTAAAAGAGCAGACTCAGTGCTGTGGCGAGTTTTAAACCCAGACTGAAAAACTTCCAAAATTGCCTGTTCATCAAGGAAGGGCTGCAATTGCAAATGGACAGTTTTTTACAGGAGTTTGGCCAAAAAAGGTAGCTTGGAGCATGATCCCTGATCTAAATCCTATAGCACATCTTGGGAAAGATCTGATCCATAAGACTGGAGAAAGCAAACTTTTTAACCTGAGACGGGTGAAGCAATGTGCTCATGACGAGTGGGTCAAGAATCAGTCTTAATTGAGAGCTACAGTCTTTCTTGCAGTGATTGCCTCAAAAGGTTGTGCAACAAAATTCTGCTTTGACTGATGGAAAAGAAAAACAGCAGAGCTTGATGTATTATAGGAAAATAGCATGGGCTGGTGTGATGTGGTCCAACACCAAGCAGAGTTTCTATTACCACCACACACCTTTTGATCGATCATTTTCGAGAACTCAAAACTGTGGTCACAGCTTTGAGTGTAGCTGTCCCTTTGTTGCAAATCAGATGATTATATTAATGCTCATAAGACCTTATGGTATTATGAAAAATATTATATTTGACCAATATTACATATTTTCTTTAACACAGAGTACTTTAAAGGGTGTTCTGTAAATATAATTTAAAAAAATGAATCAATCAATCAATGGCAGGTGCATCTACTAAAAGCCCCCACATACACTTCATTACTTGTTACCATGAGAAAAGGCACACATGGGAGGGGATGCCAGTCATACACCATTCATTGGCATGCAGAAAGACTCTTTAATTTGGCTAAGGAATGGGGAACACAGTGGGTGGTATAGAACAACAAATTGTGGTTGGCAGATGAGCCAGTTGCTCTGCTCTACCAGGATGATGAGGATGCCATGTAGTGTGTCTAGAAATATAATGAAAAGGCCAGGGTAGTAGGCACTGAGGTTGGCATGGAGATGGATGATATCTTGATGGATAATGGTGATATTTTCTCCATGCTGTCTAGGGATATTCACTATGGCATGGTAACCAGACCAATCTTCCAATCTAATCAACAAAATATGTATAAATGTGCTGAATTACCATGATATCTCTGAAACAGACAAGAAGTCGATCACAAATAGACCTTGAGCAGTCAATATGGTGATAAACTGCAATGCACAGTCCAATGTAGATGAGTCCACCTGGTGAATGTTATTCAATATTGTTTTGGCTGCACTTAGTCTGTATGTGATGTCTGATACAAAAAAAATGCAATAATATGCAAATGTACAATAAGCATCCAATACAATCTATGTATTAACAATGGCCTACTGAGTAGCAGACAGTTTCTATACAGTATATACAGTACACTCACCAGACACTTACCACTTACTACTCACATAGTTACCCCTTGCTAACACTGCGTTGGACATTTTACATTTTAAATTTAGAACTGCCTTAATTCTACATGTCTTAGGTTGACATGACAAGTTGCTTGAAACATTTCTTTAGACATTGGTTGGACATGGTCTGCAACAGTACTCATGTAGACTGTGGCATTAAATGATGCTCTGTTGGTACTAAGGGGCCCAAAGTGTGGCAAGAAAATATCATTATCATTAATATCATTACCATTACACCACCAGATTTTCATGCTTTTCCATCCATGCTTTTTCATGTTGTTGATGCCAAATTCTGACAATACAAGCCGAATGTCACAGTCGAAATTGAGTCTAATGTTCTTAGCTGAGAGGAGTGGCACCAAGTGTGGTCTTCAAGGTTTGATGCGTTGTGCATTCAGAGCCTGCTTCTCTATCAGCTCTAACCAGTTTGGCCATTCTCCACTAACGTCCGGCATCAACAAGGACTTTTTCGCTCTGCGAACTGAAGCTCACTCGGTATTGCCTCTTTTCAGATCATATTCGGTAAAATCTAGAGATTCTTTGAAAATCCGAGTAGTTCAACAGTTTCAGATGTACAGTACACAGACAAGCCTTAATAGCAACAGCGACCATGCCACGTTTAAAGACCATGATAGGCCACACATAAATACAGTAGCACATTAAAAAGCACATTAGATATTTACTTTAATGAGCAGCTGAACAGGTGTACCAAATGACGTGGTCAGTGAGTTTACATAAAGAGCAGTAGAATACTGTAGGGTAGATAAGAGGGAACCCTTTACAGATAAAAGTTGCAACTGTTTAGTGGCTCCCTGGTCAGCCTCACTCATACTTAAACCCATGGTTGAGCACATGGTGAACCAATGTGGCCCTGATCTCATCTGAAACAATCATTCTTCCTTGTTCTCATTTTTCTTTTACTCTTACCCCTTAACTACTAGCTCTTGCTTTACCACCTTCCTCCAATGGTTTATACAGTAGTTATAAAGCTCTGGTTTCAAAGTGAGCAATTCAGTTCCACCTGTGAGGAGAGGGTGCTGCCATATGGCAAAAAAACTGCTTGGCATCGAGTGTCGATGCTTTCCACAGGAAACCACACCAGACTTTAATTTTGCATGTTGCATCTAATGTTTTAGCATCTAACTGTTCAAGTCTCAAAATTCATAGAAACCCGTGTTCACATTGTCTTATTGTTCTTGTCTTGCATATGTAGAGTGCAACCTGGTGTGGTCGTTTGTTTGCGGTTAGATGTGCATGCATCCTGAGATTTTCTTTTTAGCTTACCATGGTTGCAATGCATGATTATTTGAGCTACAGTAATATAACCTTGTTTTTGCAGGGACATGATTTCTTGGTTAGCTAGCTCCGTTGACTTTAATTCAATTTAATCTGGATTTCCAAATTTACAAATGTTTCATGCATTTGGAGGTGGTTTCACTAATTTAATGACATTAACTCATTAATTTGCAGTATTTCCTTAGCTAATATCAGGTGAAACTAGCAACAACACACACAAGTGCAATTAAGCTTGTCAATGACAATGTATGGTTAATATTTATCTCATTATGAAGAACTTCATGCTCCTTGGCATATGCTTATTGTTCTATTTTTACTCTCAGTTTTAGCGTAAATGTTCATGGGGCCAGCATGGTGGTTAGTGGTTAGCACTGTTGCCTTGTTTGCATGTTCTCCCTGTGTGTGGTGGGTTTCCCCCAGGTACTCTGGTTTCTCCCACTGTCAAAAGACATGCAGATTAGGCTAAGTGGCATTCCCAAATTGCCCGTAGTGTTTGAATGAGTGTGTGTATGTATGTGCCCAGTGATCGATTGGCACCCTGTCTAGGGTGTACCCTGTCCTGTGCCCTATGTGCTTATATGCTCAATGGGGACAATAGAATTTATTAAATTATTTACTTTGGAGTGTTTTGTGTGTCATGTACCCCCCCGACCCCTGTAATCCAAACATGAACTAGGGACCAGAAAAAAACCATAAGACTCTAAGCAAAACCTGGGTAAAAAAATAAAATACAATAAAATAAACAAAAAAAACGCACTTATCGCTCTCACGCAAGGTATTGTGTGATACTTGGCATTGTGTGTTTTGACCATTTCTGTTTTAAAGGTAATTATACTCTTTCTTTCGCACACGCATTCAAATGTTGAATATTAGTTCAATTAAGGAGACCCACAAAGCACAGGGAGAACATACAAACGTATGACAGACATATTACAGTATTTAACATTAAGTGTTAAAGTGTTCGCCCTATCATCCAGAGATCGCGAGTTCGATTCCCGGGTTGATGCTGTAACCTCTCGCAACAGGAGGTCTAGAGAGAGCTGATTGGCCGAGCTCTCTCAGAGGGGAGGGATAAGAGGTGCTTAGTACTTAGAGAGGTACCCACATTAATCACGGCTCTACAGCCAATCAGGGGCATCTGTCAGCTCACGCAAGCGGAAGGAGCGGATAGCGCTGTCCTCCAAGTGTGTTATGCCGCCCCCAACCTGTGCATGAGCGAGCAGTTTGAAAAGATGAGGTCGGCTGGCATCACGTGGTGGCGCCCCTTAAAGTTAGGCAAAGAAGAATGCTACTTTAACATGTAATTATTTAACATAATAATTATTTATTTTAATAATAAAATAAAGTGATTTAGTCACAATATTCCGCTGTATTTCTTAATATAATTTATTTACAATAAAAAAAAAAGTAAACTGTATTACGTTCATTTATGTTCGTGTACACAGGGCGCCGGACAAACCAGTGTATATGTAGCCAGGTAAATTTTTGAAAAGCATGTGATTTGAGGCTGAGCTCTAATTGGATTTTTTCAAATCATTATTGGGGCGCCCGAACCCTCCCACTTTTGTTCTTACTGAATCAACATTATTTTTTAAATATTTGGGCTCATGTGATTGGACTATTCTCACGATTCTTATTAACGGTCAGCAGATTATTAGTTAATGTAATGAATAGTGATTGATGTGGAAGCCAGCTAAATATGAGAGCAAATTCTGTAATTTCTTTGCTAATATACCCCTTCGCAAGGTGATCGGACGAAGAAAGAAAAAAAGTTAAAGTGCTTGGACCAGATCGACCTGATCTTCTAATTATCCGGCAGTCAAGTGATCGTGGCCGAGCTTACACTCTGTGCTTTTCCATCACTTCTTATGGCAAGCGGATCTGGCTGACTGGATGTGATGTGAGTCATGCCTTTATTTTATACTAGTAGTAATGATGCTTAATCACCTGATAAATAGCTATTTACAGGCAATTATTAAAAGTATCATTTTAATTTTGTTTGCGCCCCCCCCCCCAAAAAAAATTTTTTTTTGCACCAGCCGCCACTGCTTCAATGTAAACAAACACCTGCACCAATAGATATTAGTTAGAAATTTTTAAGTGAATATTTTAACTGGGATTACTTAATATTTTAACAGATTAAATAACAGCGCTTAAGTTGTATAAGTGAAGGTAGAACAGTTTAAGTATAGTATACACTTAACAAAAATATGTAAATAAATAATAACAACAGACAAAATAAACTAAAGAATAAAGAAAAAAGAAAAAACTAATGGAGAATATAAACTAATTAAACGAGACTGATTTGAGTTGGGGTGAAGAACATTTGAGCTGTTTATTATTGCAGGGTTTGTGGGCGGGGCCGGTGACGTGTGTCCTCCCGGAGGGAGGGGTTGGTGTTATGCCGCCCCACGTGCGTCCTAAAAGCGCAGAGCCGAGCGGAATGTAGGTCTTAGTGTGAACGGTGTGACTTATTCTTTAGATGTATAACTTTGAAAGGGAAGCTGTGTGTTCAGTGTTGTCTGTGGACCGGTTTTAATCCGTTACTTTTCGCCTGCCGATGTGTTGAGGTTTAATTGGTAATAATATTTTTGTTTCGGGATGACCTTCTGTGTTCCGCCGCTAGCAAGCGTCCTGCGTGATGATCCGAGGAGGAACGTTACTTATTGTAGCTAGCTAGCGGAGTTCTAGATATATCCGCTCCTTGCTGTTTATTGATTACCGGCTCGACTTAAATGTAAGCCGACATTTTTTAAAAATAGCTGTATATATATCTATATATTGCTAGGATCATGGTGGAGCTGGCCGGTCTCACTGCTTATTGGCCTCTCATCCGATTCCTGGTTCCTCTCGCTATTACCAACATAGCCATCGATTTTGGGGAGCAGGTAAGAAAACACGAATCAGCGGAACTAGTGTTTATAATGTGTTCAAGGTGAATGTTTGGTGAATTGGCGCAGCTGCTTAATGCACGTCTTTTTCTAATGTTTTAATTCACGCGCATTCTCCCCCCCCCCCCCCCACACACACACATACAAACTATAATATTATGTGAAGGAAAATATTAATATTTTACAAAAAGAAACGGTAAAACATGGCAGTTGGCGGTAACTGTGTTCCCATCATCCTCTGTGTCCGGTGCTCTGTTCTCATTGGCGCTTGAAAACAGGTCGCCCGATTCCATGGCAACAGATAATCCCCCATGATGATCCCCCATGATGATCCATTAGTATTATTATTATTAGTAATGAGGGATTTAAATGTCATCTGTTAAGTCTTCGTTTTAAAATACTGAAGCTTGTGACCAAACCTACATGTTTGTGGTGCAGTGTATATAACAATAAGCACAAACACACTTAAGTTAAAACGTTTTTACACTTGACTTAGGAAAGTGTTAATATATGCAGTAATTAAATAAAATACCAGACTATGGGCAATGAATGGCAAATAGATCTGTGGTGCAATAGCAAAAGAGGTAAACAAAGGTAAGTCATAAGTAGGTCTGCATGATTTGATAAAAAAAAAGCTTTATGATTTACCCACACTGCGATTGCATTTTAACCTGTGATCTTTATGTTAAATATATAGTTTGTATGGAAACGTATTTGTATAGTGTATCACCAAATCATGGCACAGGATCTCATTAGGAACAGCACAGTGGCTTAGCGGTTAGTCTTGCACCTCCAGGTCCCAGGTGTGTGTGTGTGTGCGCGCCCTGATGAGTGAGTAAATTATCTGATTAGTAGGATTCATTCATTCATATTCTATACGGCTTATCTGGATTACACGGGCCTCGAGGGTATCCCATGAGATTTTGGGAAAGAGATTTTGGGTACACCCTGGCAAGGGTGCCAATCTACTGCAGGGCACACACACATGCATGTATACGTGCACACGGCGGGCAATTTGGGCGCACAAGTTAAGATAATCTACATATCCATATTCTATATTATTAGTTTTACTTTGTTGATTTTTATTTATTTTTTTTATTCTAAACAAATTCTGCAAATATTCTGCTCCTGCTGCATGAGATATGTTGCCTGCCAGCATGTGAATAGTTTAGAGCACACCATCTGTAGGAGTATAGGAAGTGCAACATATTACCACCTCAAATGTAAAAATGTATTTAAAATTTTTTTGGAGTCATTCTGATGATTATCTGCAATACCTGACTGAATTGATTTCCCCCCCCCCCCTCCATTTCTACTAACTATGTGCTGCTCTTATTAGGAGGGCGTTTGCCAATATTTTTATGCCTGATTAGTCGATGAGTAACGAGGGAACAGGCCACACCTTACTATGCAACTGCTTGTCAACCATTTGTTCCATTATTTATGAGCCACTAAAGTGTCACACCTCTTAAATTAAAGTCCTGACTTCACTTATCCTCAGTGTTTCATGTCATATTTGGTGTGGTGGTGTACAAAGGCCAAATTCCAGAATCAAAGTATTATCGTGTTGGAACACATTCTCGTAGATATGAACACACATTAACCTCAAACTGGACACATGCTGTACTTCAGTCTCATTGATGTAGATGGGACAAGGTCTGCTACTTTTTGATTTCAGGAAGTCCATAATGAGCTCTCTGGTCTTCTTGGCATTGGGAGTGAGGTTGATGGACGACCGTGCTGCTATGTATTGGATCTGATTTCTGTAGGGTTCCCTGTGGTCTTGTCTTTTTGGTGCTTACGGCAATTGGCATCAACTAAACTGCATTACCTTCTGGTCTTGATCTTCCTCATGTTCATTCGAGTTTAAATCCTGTTTTTTTTTTTTTGTCCTTTCACTCTTAAGAAACCCATCAAATACTTTCCTTATAGTCCCTTCTTCCTTGATTTTTCTAAAATACTTTTACCATGTACTCAAGCATTCTAAATTTGATGGGTATTAAACTCTGATCTATTGTTGTGGCTGATGTGACCTACCCTCATGGGATCTTGATGATTTATTATGCAAAGACGCACAGTCATGGTTAACTCTGGTAGATCAGTGGATTCAGCACACAACCTTGTGGGACACCAGTGTTAGGGGCGAGGGTAGATGATATGTGATTGCCCAACCTAAACAGATTGGGATGTTTTGATTAGGGAGCCTGCAATCTGGTTGCAACTTAGACAAAAAAAAAGATTTTTTTTTATGCCAAAGTAAACATCCACATGAATGCCAATACCCAATGTACAGAACATTACTCAGGCCATCACTCTGCTTCAGCTTGCTTGCCTTTTTCCCCAAAGGGAATCCTGATGCCATCTTTTACCCAGCCAAGCGACACATGCATTCACATACACTTCCATCCCTTTGTGTGCGTCCAAATCTTGTTCCACTAATTTGTTGGTGGACAGGACTCCGCATCTGTGGCTACACAGCAAGCTGTGATGCACTGAGAGTTCTGAAACATTTGTCATAACCAGAATTAACTTTCCCAGCAAAGTGTGTTCCAGTAGCCCTTCTGTGGGATCGGGACCAGATGGGCTAGCCTTTGCATTCAATGTGCACTAATGAGCCTTGGGTGCAACCTACCACATACCAGGAGCACCTCACAATACCTGCTGTTTTGGAAATATTCTGACCCTAGGTATCACAGCCCACTCAGTTCCATACACATGCTCATTTCATTTTGCTTCTAGCACATCAACTTCAACAATTGAGTTCCTGCCTAATACCACTGTATTGACAAAATCAATGTTATTCACTTCACCTGTTGGTAGTTTATAGGACTGGGAATCACCAGGCTGCAATAACTGTGCCTTATGCCTAAGACCCTTTATAGGAAGCAGGCCTTTTTCTGTTGCCACTCTGCATCTTATTTGGTTTATTTTTCCACCACAAGGTAGGGGCTTACTGAGCAGCTGGACTTGTGGGTAAAACCATAGCCTCTTGGCACTGAAGGCAGGAACTGCTCATCTACTCAGCAGACTTTAATAATACAGAGGCTTGGTAACTGCTGTTTTTTTTTCCATTCAGAGTAAATGCCTAATACACAGCTTGGCCAAAAAAAAAAAGTCACCTTCTGGATTTAACCAAATTAATAGTTCAGAGTCTTTGTCTGGGCAATTACTGTAATGGTTAATGTATTTTTAAACACATGTTAATGTTATTTAACCCTACTTGGGTTAAGAACTGTCCGAATATTATTATAACTTGGAAAGAGAGCAGTGAGCCATCATGTTTGAGAAAGTGCCCTGTAAAAATAAAAATTGAATGATCATGATCAGAGAACACTTATATTTGGTGAAATCTATATAAATACAAGACAGCTTTAATATGTGGATTGGATGAAACCTGCTTTTTCAATGATCTTTTTACGTTTCATACATTGGAGGTCCCATAACCAGTCTGCAAAAAAATTCTGTATGTCTGTCCAGCCAGATTATGTCTCAGCAGCAGGCAAAACTAGCTGTATTTAATAACTTTTGCAGTACTTGAATATCTGAATTTTAAACTGCACCGTAATTAAAATAATACTGTATCCATGTTATGAAACGGATTTAATCTGCTATAAAATAAGCTACTTTCTCAGTGTAAACAAACACCTGCAACAGTAGATATTAATTATAAAACTAAACTGAATATTTTTACTGGGATTAGTTCATATATTCACTTCTGAAATAACAGCACTGTAGCGGTTAAGTGATTTGTAACACGCTGGAGTCAGGATAAGACAGGTTAAGAGTGATTTACTCTCGGCTGATGACGAAAGAAGTAAGTCAACCTTACAAAGTTTCATTCATATTAATAAGTTAGTACAGATGACTCAGCCATTTACCCTTAACCCTCTCAAGGCAGGCGTTGCAGATTTGCTACTAGATTTGCAACTACCTAAACAATGTAACAAAGTGCTTTTCAGTGGCAGAACAACAACAAAAACAATATGGGATCCAAATCCAATATCTCAAATCCTCAAAACTTAATTTGAGCCTGAAAGGGTTAAAGAAAACACTTGTCAGTGAGGTTACTTGAGGGGGAGGGGTCAAGCTTCAGTTTGCTATGAAGCATAAACTATGGTTTATGTAAAAGGGTCATGTGGCCTGATGGGTCCGATTTACTGTTTCAGAGTGATGGGTATATCAAGGTAAGAGGAGAGGTGGGTGAAGTGATGCCTAGTGGTCATGCCTAGTGGTCATGCCTAGTGCCTTTAAAGCCTGTGAGGGCAGTTTTATGATCTGTAGTTGCTTCTGTTGGGCAGGTCTAGGTTCAAAAGCCCCCCCATGAAAGGTAGGATTCATCAGGCCCAAATTGTGGTACAGGGAGACATAATTTTGACACCTACAGTAGTCCACTAAGTCCAGACCTTAACCTCATGGATAATCCTTGGGGTGTGCTGGAGAAGACTTATCACAGTGGTCTGACTCTCCCAGCATCAATATAAGATCTTGGCAATAAATTAATGCGACTCTGGATGGAAATAAATATTGTGACATTGCATAAGCTTATTAGAATGAAGTCATAGTCAGTGTGTTCTGTAAACAAAGCAAAAAGTGGTCCAATTAAATATTAGTGTATGATTTTATTTATTTATTTTTTTGCCCAGCATGAATGTACTAAATTAAACTGGGTCAGTACCTATTTTTGTACTGAAAGTGGGCTTGTTTACAGTGAGGTGGACTGTAGACTGACTCTTATTTTCACTGCTATTTCTGTGTAGGGACAGAGAGTCCATGTGCTTGTATGTGTGTTAAATTATTTTTCGTGCAGAAAGATGGAAACGTAATTCGAAGCGCCAAAACATGCGGTGAATTTTGATGAATCATCATTCCGGCCACCACACGAAACTGTGCAGGTGAGATAGGGGTATTAAAGTTGACTGAGCTGAATTAAGTGCATTACAGCGCTATACATTCTTATTTTAAAGCCTTTTCTCAGATGCAAAAACTAAAAAAAAAAAAAACAAAGGTATTTCAAATTAAGTATAAAAATAATAATAATAATAAGGCACACATTGAAAAATAATTAACACAAAGCAATAATAAAAAACACAATAATAAAAAACACTAAGTTGTGCAACTAAACTTTCAGAACTAAAAGTTTTAACAGCTACAGCTCAGGCATAACATAAGCCTTTACTGACCATTTCTGTCGTTTTCTCTTCCTGGTTTCTTCATCTCTTGGCTCGACTAATAATTTTATCGCTCCCTTCCATTTTGCAGCTCGCACCAGAATGCTCCATCAAATTAATACACAGCTAACTGTTTGTGTCTCCTTCCGCTTTTTGGGTGACGTGAGCGCTTCTTCTTCGTTGGTGTTTACTGGCGGCTTGCATCCGGAAGCGCACTTTGTCAAAAGTTTAAACAAAAGCTTTTGTTTAAACTGTTTGCTAACTTCGGGACAGTCGCTCTAGATCTGTTCACTTGCTACTCGCTAGCATCATATTGCGCAATCAACTCATGAGCAATAGTGATTAGTTAAATGGCGCTACTTTAGATTATCTTAAATTACACGGTGCGAATAACAGTAGAATATTGCATTTAGTGATTGTTTTGGTTTTTAGCGAATGCAAATAACAGTACATTTGTGACTATTAGTGTGACTATATGTCAGTGTGTTTTATTTATTTTTTTTATACATAATTTTTTTCCGATATAATCGGAATTTTTTTTTTTTTTATCGCCCAACTAATCGTTTCTCAAAATAATCATTAGTTTCAGCCCTAATTTAAATTAATCTACACTTCCTTATTTATTTATTTAATAAGGACAAGTAGGAACACTTAGCATGTTCATACTATAGCACTTATAGCCAAAGCTAATTTGCAATGCTCGTCCCTAGTGGTTTTTTTTTTTTTTTTTTTTTACAAAACGCAACAAATTACAATTAAATTCTACCAATAAAACATGGGGTATACAGAAATTCAGTGAAGTAGTTATGTTCACATGACCGACACCCTTTTAAAACACGTTTGAGTTCATATTTAAAATGTTCCCTGAATCCTGTATTAAAATACTGAATCCTATTTGAGTTCACGTCTCAGAGTTCCACAAGTTAGAACCCTGGACAGAGAAAGATGACTGTCCAAAAGATGTTTTTCTTAAAGGCACCTTGACATTTCCACTTGAGGCTCCTCATGTAATAGAGCCCACTACTGAGTAGCTCATCAAAAACAGGAGGGACTCACTTGTACAGAGATTTATACATTTAATTTTAAATTGCAGAACTTTATATAATTTTCAGAACTTAGTACATTTAACTTCTGCAAAACTTCACAATGGTGTGATCGAATAGGTTTTTTTTTTTTTAGTGTTGATCATTTTTAGCGGTTTGATTATTGTTGCTGTTGTTTGTGACCAGGAGGTTATACAATAACGCATGAGAAAAAATCATGGCATGCATAAAAACATTAGCAGCATGAAATGGGAGACAGTCTCTGATCATTCTAAAACTATACAAGTTTGCTTTTGTTACTCTTACTACCTTTTAAATGACTTTCAAATAATAGGTGTGAGTCTAAAATTAAACCCAGATATTTGACCTCTTTAACCTGTGTAATACCTTGACCACTGATTTTTAGACACAGTTCCTCCATAGGACGAGCCCTAGAAGAAAAGCAAACACTTTTCACTGTTTTACTGACGTTAAGAGTGAGACCAGATGTTTGAAGCCATAATGATACAGCTTCTAAATGCTGTTGTAGTTGTGCAGTAACAGACTGAATGGTTTTTTCCTTGACATGGACAACTGCATCGTCTACATACATTTGGAATCCCGCGCCCAGACAAGTTTTTGGCATAACATTTATGTACAATGTAAAAAGCAGTGGACCAAGTATTGATTTCTGGGGGACCCCTGTTTTCAATGTTAAAAAAGATTGATTTCTCATTATTAATTATTACACATTGTTGACTTTTCTCCAAATATGTCTTGAACCACTGTAGTGCTATTTTATAAAAATTCAACATTGATAATCTCTGAATAAGAATATCATGATTTAGTAGATCAAATGCTTTTTCAAATCCATAAAGACTGGCCCAACTAATTGGCCTTTGTCAATTGGCCAGATTTAAGCTGTTCAGTAAAAAAAGCAATTAGCAGTCTCAGTAGAATAATGTGGGCGGAAACCAAATTGCAACAGATGCAGTACGTTATGGCTCTGTAAAAAGAACATTAAAGTGTTATAAAAAATAGCCCATTACAACACTGGCAGAATACTAATTGGTCTGTAGTTACATTGCCTGGTCTGCTTTTCCTGATTTAAAAATTGGTATGACCCGTGATTGTTTCCATTCATTTTGAAATTCTCCTTTTTTTTTTTTTTTTTTTTTTTTTTTTAAAGAGAGTTAGCAAATGAGTTAGGGGTTTTACCAGTATCTCTTTATTTCTTTTTAGAAATGAAGTGTCAAGGTGGAAGAGATCTTTGGAGTGGCTATTGTTCATTTTTTCTATAACAGCTGATACTTCAGACTCGGCTTGTTTTCCCTCCAACAAACCACTATCAATTAAGCTTACAGGTCTCTGAGGTTCCATATTGATGTTTAAATTGTGACTTTTAGAGAGCTCAACAGATCTAACAAAAAAAATTATTAAATTCATGAGCAATCTGTTTGCTGTCAGTTGCAAGCTCTTCCCCTATTTTCAGTTCCTGAAAATTTTAAAGTTTCCCTATTGGTTTTGTTATATTGTTAATAGTTTTCCGCATTATGCATGGATTGCCTCTGGCTTCAGTAATCACTGAAATGTAAAAGTTGGCTTTTGCAGCTCATAGATCTTTAACTACCCGATTTCTTAAACATTTGAATATGGCTATATCCGTATTTAATTTACTCTTGATTGCTTGCTTTAGAGCTTGGTCTCTTTGCTTTATACATTCACCTAAAGGATTATTAGGAATACCATACTAATACAGTGGTTGACCCCCTTTCGCCTTCAGAACTGCCTTAATTTTACGTGGCATTGATTCAAGGTGCTGAAAGAATTCTTTAGAAATGTTGGCCCATATTGATAGGATAGCATCTTGCAGTTGATGGAGATTTGTGGAATGCGCACACAGGGCACGAAGCTCCCATTCTACCATATCCCAAATATGCTCTACTGGGTTGAGATCTGGTGACTGGGGCGGGGTTATTTTAGTACAGTGAACTCATTGTCATGTTCAAGAAACCAATTTGAAATTATTCGAGCTTTGTGACATGGTGCATTATCCTGCTGGAAATAGCCATCAGAGGATGGGTACATGCCGGTCATAAAGGGATGGACATGGTCAGAAACAATGCTCAGGTAGGCTGTGGCATTTAAACGATGCCCAATTGGCACTAAGGGGTCTAATGTGTGCCAAGAAAACATCCCCCACACCATTACACCACCACCACCACCAGCCTGCACAGTGGTAACAAGCTATGATGGATCCATGTTCTCATTCTGTTTACGCCAAATTCTGACTCTACCATTTGAATGTCTCGTCAGAAATCGAGACTCATCAGGCCAGGCAACATTTTTCCAGGTCCCTGGTTCTACTTCCCTGGCGGAAAGTGTCCGACCGTTTCCGCTTTGCCCTGGAAGAGACTACAATCCCATCGGTGACTGAAAAACCGGTCTAGAGCCTGGGGAAGATCTTTAACAGCTCCTTGAAGGACTCAGCTGCCATAAAACAAACTAAGTGCGACTTGACCACCTGGCTTTCAGCGATTGGCAGATCTGGCCTTCCCGGAAAATTTAAAGGTTGGATCTACCAGCATGGAGTCTTGCCAAGAATACTCTGGGCCCTGTTGGTCTACTTGGTACCAATATCAACAGAAGTCCATCAGCCAGTTCCTCAGGAGATGGCTGGGGCTCCCTCGGTCCCTAAGCAGCATTGCTCTGTATGGCCATTCAACCAAGCTGAATCTTCCCTTGAGTGGACTAACGGAGGAGTTCAAAGTCACCCGCTCGAGAGAGGTGCTGATTTACAGGGACCAGTGATACAAAAGTCGCAGCAGCAGGAATCCTGGTAAAGACTGGGAAGAAGTGGCAAGCGCAAAAAGCCGTCACTGAAGATGAGGCGCGACTAAGGCACAGATCACTGGTGGGTTCCGTGGCAACAGGACGTGCAGGTCTCAGTTGTTTTCCCAAGCCATGTTACAATCTGGCCCATGGAAAAGAAAGGTGCAGACTGATTCAGGACGAGGTACGAGCAGAGGTAGAGGAAGAAATAGCCGGCATGTCCAAGCAAGGAGCGTGGACCAGGTGGGAGCACGCAGACTCCCATAGAATCACTTGGAGAGAGCTCTGGAAAGCCGTCCAATCCGTCTATTACATCCTCCCAAGCCCAGCCAACCTGCACACCTGGGGCCTGGTAGACACTCCCAAATGCAAGCTGTGCCAGAAAAGGGGCACCCTGGAGCACATCTTGAGCAGTTACTCAAAACCGCTAGGGGAGGGGCGCCACGACCTGGTGCTAAAAGCCTTGGCGGACACCATCTGCACAGCGATCCAGCACAGCAAGACCCAGGCAGCTCCCCAACAAACAATCACCTTTATCAGAGCAGGGCAGAGCCCTACAGGGGGGCTCCTCTCCACCGCTCATGATTGGCAGCTTCAAGTTGACCTACTGTAGGTAGACAGCTCAAGTTCCCAGGCAACATCACAGCCACTTCTCTCCACCCAAATATGGTATTAACATCGGAGCTTACCAAGAAAGTGGTCATTCTGGAACTGACCGTCCCCTGGGAGGACCGCATTGAAGAGGCACACGAACGCAAGAGGGATAAATACGCAGAGCTCAGCTCGGAGTGCCGGAACAGCGGCTGGAGAGTTCACTGTGAACCAGTCGAGGTCGGGTGCCGTGGCTTTGCAGGCCATTCACTGCTGCAAACCCTCAAACTCCTTGGACTGAGAGGACTGCAATTGAAAAAAAGCCACCACAAACATCTTGGAGGCCGCAGAGAGAGCCTCGCGGTGGCTGTGGAAGTAGCACCAGAAGGTGTATTTAAATTCTACCAAGGAATGGTCTGACTGAGTCCGATTGTTCATATTTATCCATTTTGTTGGGGAGAGATTCTGATCACCCCTTCTTCTTGGAAAAGTTGAACACAAAAGGAGATAAATCAATATATAGACAATTGACTGACATGCTGATGACAAAACCCGTGTTTTTTTTTGTTGATATTCCATGTCTTTTGAGGCAAACATGCCGGACCAGCACCTCGGCAGCTCTATTGTTTTGTGCAATAAAAACAATAATCTTAAGTTTTTTTTAAGTTTACAGCAAACAAACTATAAGATTCTCTCTCACTAAATTGGTGCCAGATAATTTTGCTAGTTTTCAGGAATTTATTTCTTAAAATAAATAGACAATCAGGCACAATTGATAGTTTTGATTTATATATTGTTCCCTGATACTTTTCATACTCCTTAATTACCATTGTTAAACCCGCTATATACAGTGGTACCTCAGCATACGAGTTTAATCCATCCCGGAGGCGAGTTCTTATGTTAAAACTAATTTTCCCATAGAAAATAAGGTTGTTCTTGGTCTTTCGGCTGCTCCCAGTGAGGACCACAGTGTATTTTCTATTGCCCATCCATGGGATATAAGGTAAATGCAGATAAACTGTTCCAGTCACCCAGAAATATTACCAATATTACCAATTTCCAACGCTATAATAATTTTTTGCGTTTAAAAACAATTAAGACATTTTAAATGAAGTAAAATAAGAATTAAATCGACATTACTGTAAATCTCACTTAATCTTAATTTATGATTCCTCTTGGCACTGTCTTCTTTAGAAATTAAATTGGAAGTGGCTTTTCTTCTTCCTATTTTATTAGTATTCCTGTGACCCATGATGCTGTGTCTTCACTAAATCTTGCACAAAATGCAAAAAAAAACCCACAAAAAAATATGTAAACTCACTTCGCATGGCTTTCCACTGGCACAAATAAAAGGGCTCCTGGACGTCGTTTGTTTGCTGCAAAAGATTCATATGCCGGGGCAAAAAAAAAAATAGAATACAATTAAATTGGGCTGTATGTTTTGACTTCGGATAAAAGCAAAGTGGGCAAGATAAACCATGGTCAAATCCACAACTTGTGTTTGTATCTCTTATCTGTGTCTTTCTCAGGCTCTGAACAGAGGAATCGCATCAGTAAAAGGGGACCGTGTGAAGATGCTGGCCAGCTATGGTTTGGCCTACTCGCTTATGAAGTTCTTTACTGGGCCTATGAGTGACTTTAAGAGTGTTGGATTGGTGTTGGTTCACAGCAGGAAGGACAGAAGAAAAGCAGTGCTGTGTATGTTTGTAGCTGGGATTATAGCCATGATCCTGCATATTCTTATAGGTATGTGCGTGTGTGTGTGTTTATTTTTCCAGTATTCACAATTTCATTGCTGCTCTCATAGTGTCACAGATTGATCTCCTACAATGGTCATACAAATTCATGGTGTGATTCTTTACCTAGACAATGATATTAGCTGATCAAAGAACCTTCTGTACTAGATATTAAGCAAGGTACAATGCCTGAATTAATTAAATAGCTTCTGTCTGTCTATTTTTGCCTTCATTTGAAGTAAACAGAATGGACAATACAACACATGCCGGGTTTGTGTTTTTGTTTGACAGCTTACACAGATCTAGGATATTACATCATCAACAAGCTCCATCATGTGGACGAATCGGTTGGAAACAAGACACGGAAGGCGTTCCTTTACCTTGCAGTGTTTCCTTTGCTGGATGCAATGGTGAGTCTGAAGTTTCCTTAGTTAACCTACAGTTCCTTAGTGTTTGGTGTAATTTAAAAAAACTAATCTGGGATGGATTTTATAGAACTGGAATCTTATAATTTATCTTAGTATTAACATACTAAAATAGCCTTTGCATTTAGGCACCCTATTGGTGTAGACTCCTGCATCTACAAAAATGTTTATGCCTTTTTTTTATGCCTTAGATTTGCACCTTAGGTCTGTAACAATAATATGATGCCAGGCCAAAAAAGGGCACTGTTGGATTTAAACAAGCAAATAAATAAATAGGAGGTCTAGATAGTAAAATTAATGCAATGATTGGGCGCAGTGGTGGCTTAGGCGGTGAGGCTTTGGATTGCTGATCAAAGGGTAGGGGGTTCAAGCCCATCACCCCAAGCCTCACCACCACTGCCTCACCACTGTGGCGTCCTTTAAGCCTAGGCACCATACAAAAAAAAGGAAAGAAATCCGGCATAAAATCTGTGCTAGATCCTATGGATTGAATGATCTGATATAGGACCCCTAGGATAAAATGGACAGATCCCTTCTTCAGTTGGTCAGGTCTAGGCTCTGCAACATTGTGTCAAAAAGTGAGTCAGTTGACAACCTGAACGCACCGCGAATGACCAGTTTATCACATCTATAGAGGCTTGTCATGGCCATTTTCCAAGATTTAAGTTGTGAAAGAGTTGTTCTGGGAGCAGTAAAACCCATTTTTCACACATGGCCAAAACAGATTCTTCCCCTTAACCACATTAAAAGCTTTAAGGATAACCTACATAAGATCAGTATAAGATCTCAGGGGGGGGAAAAATGCATTCTGGCTGAAAAATGTTGAGTTGCTCTGAACCAGTCGTCTAACCAAAACTTCAGCTCTAGTGGGATGTTCCTGGTCTGCTGTGGACCTATAAATAAAAAAAAAATTTAAGTGTTGATTTCTGCATTTTATATACATTCATTTAATGTCACTTTTAAAATTATTTGTTTTCTTTAAAGGCGTGGATTCATGCTGGCATCCTTCTAAAGCATAAATACAGCATGCTGGTGGGGTCTGCCTCCATCTCTGACGTTGTAGCGCAGGTAACCATTCTCTCATCAGCTCTCAGTTAATATTAAATCTTGTAGTTTATAGGTGAACACAGATGAGGGAATGCTTTAAGAGTAAGACACTATTTTTCCATCCCTAATCATTTGCTCTCCTGTAGATATTGTTTGTGACGATCCTACTCCACAGCCACCTGGAGTGTGTGGAACCCTTGCTCATTCCAATCCTGTCTTTGTACATGGGAGCACTGGTGCGCTTTAGCATTGTGGGATTGGGCTACTACTGCAACATTCATGACAACTTATCTGACTCCAACAGCCAGGACATGGGGGTACGGTTACTAAATCTTTACCCATTCCAAATGAAAGATGAGCAGTACTGTATGTAGCTTCATCATGAATGTTCTAAATCTTGAATGTTCACACTTGCCTAAGGAACATTATTTTCATTGTGTTATACAACAGGTTGGTTCTAGTTCACTAATTTTATTGGATGAGTTGAGTTCCTTATACAATATTTAGAATAACATTATTGTAATGCTTACCATTATGTAAAAATTCCAATTCTAGCAACAGTGCAGTATTTTGTCTTGTGGACCAATAGTAGAGAAATAGACCCATCAGCCATAACATTAACCCTGATTATCAATTATATACCAGAAATCTATTGATGGGTACCCAAAGGTCTGATACCACAGAAAAAACAGTGCAGCACAAAAACAAAAAAGAAAAATGTTGGCCACGAAAAAAAGGGTACCAGCACACCCAGTGCACCACAGTCTCCTGCACACAGGGCCCAGCAGGCAAAGAACTCAAGAATGCAGAATCCAAATCTGATCCATCACCCATGGAATGCCCTGGACGAACATGTTCAATCCACAGAAGCCCCATGCCAATCCATCCACTGCCAATGTTCTGGTGCAAGACACCACAACACACACCCAGAGGTCTTGTGGAGTCATGCCCCAAAGAGCCAGAGCTGCCCAGGAGGCACAAGGCGGTGGCTGCTGCTGCTACAGTATATTGGAGCTGAAATGCAAATGTAAAGCTTTAATTTGAGTAAGGGTGTTTGACCTTTGCAAGAGTTGATAGCAATGTATTCCAAAGTGAACAAGCCATCATTGGGCTAGAAATCTAAACAAAAATGGTAGCCAAATGATGAAAATATTGTTTGTGACTTAAACAAATAATTTGGTACACTTAGACAAACCTTTTTTTTTTTTGTCAATACAATGGGTTTACCACAAGTTCTACTCTAGTATAGGTACCATGGTAGTTACCGCAGTATTAATAGTGAAATTAAATTCTACAATTTTGTATCTATATTATGTACAGTTCTATGCAAGTCTTGCAACACCCCTCATTTATGGTAATTTAAGATTCGATAAAATGAAAGAAATAGAAACAAATGTTTTACAGTTTGGTTGCTTATGTAACAATCTCAGCAGCAACCTCATTTCCCTCTCGTCAGTTCCAACCACTCAGTGTCCAGCATCACCAGTACACTAATCACCGGCCTGATCACCTGCACCTGTTTGTTTGATGTTTGTTGTTGATTCACTGTGTGTCTTAACAGACAAAAAGCATTCCTCTGAAATTGCTCAGCTGCAGGGTCTCCTGAAAATGAGGGGCAAAAAGTCCTTTAGGAAGCCTAGTACATTTAAAAATACAAAAGTCTGGTTCGTTGGAAGCAAAGTATGATGAAATAAGAGGTGTCTTAAGGCTTTTGCACAGTACTGTATGTGTTTATATTCACTTGATCCAGACTTTCCCATTCAGAAACAGTAAGGATGTAAACTTTTAAAAATGTTTAACCATAAAAGCTTAAAACATGTAATGTCTGAATATGCACTTTTCACCTTTTATGGTAACTAGTCGTTATTTTGTAACACTAAACAATGGTTTGAGTATTGCATCACTTTTATCCAGGTGTAATATTGGCTTGATATTATTCCGCTACTCTGCGCTCTTTCAGTTCACAGCTAATTGACATTGTCTGCAGTGAGAGTAACAGTGCTGAGTAAGGACATGACTGTGACTGCCTTGGGGAAGGGATCAGTGTAATTACTTATTATTACAGAGTAGAGAATCGATTGGTCAGAAAGGGCCACTCTATCAAAGGGCTTTACCAGACCATTCATAACCAGACCATTCATTTCTCATTTTGGGTTTGTGTTTTTTTTTTTTTTTTTTTTTTTTTTAGGGAGATACTAGCATCAGAAAGATGTTGAGCTTCTGGTGGCCACTGGCACTCATATTGGCCACCCAGAGGATCAGCAGGCCTATTGTTAACCTGTTTGTGTCACGAGACCTTAAAGGCAGCACTGCTTCCGCAGAGGTTAGTGGTCTTGGCTTTTAGCTTGTAATAAATAGACCCAATGTTTATACTCGGATGCACTGAATCTTTGTGTGTGTATGTTTTGCAAGGCTGTAGCAGTGCTCACAGCCACTTACCCAGTGGGACACATGCCCTACGGTTGGCTAACTGAACTACGAGCCATCTATCCAGCATTCGACAAGGTGCATTTCAATATTTTACTTCTTTACCTGGGCATCCTAACAAACATGATTCCACACAGTTGACTCTCTGATGGATTTGATTTAACTTTCATCATCAGCTTGCTTTGTTTAATTTTTGATGCGTTTGCTGCTTTTCCTTTACAGTTAGCATGAAGTGTTCAGCAATGCATGCAATACGGGTTCATTTGCTGTTCAAATGTGCAAGGTCTAAAGTTCAGACTTTTGTAGAATGCTGTACAAACTAGTCTCTCAGAAGGAAGTGTCCCTCGACATTTATCCAAATGTAAATCAACCTTCAGAATCTTACCTAGGAAATAGGTAAAGAAAATTACAACCAGTAATTCAGTAACATGGTAACCTGTTTTAGCCACAATAAAATGTTTTTTTTTTTTTTTTTTTTTAATGGAATTTATTTCTCTCTTCTAACCCATATCTTTTACACATTGTGCGAAGGAGTTAATGATTCCCTTATAACACGTCGTTTTGTTCATGTAAAGCTTTAAGATTCTTCCACTGCGTCTAACTGGGGTTTAGGTCTTGAGGTTTGACCATTACAAACTAAGGGTTCAAAGAAAAGAAAAGCAAAACAAGCTGAAATGTTCACCCATCCAGACGTCTCCATCTTGATCACATCAGTCTAAAGAATCTTGTTCCATAACTTGGGTAGGCCAAAGGATAAAAAAAATAATAATCTGGCAGCATGGAAAATATTTGGAAAATATATATTTTTTTAGTTTAGGTAATACTTGTTCGTTTTTTTCCTGATTATCCTGTCGTGGACATAAACATTTAATGAGCTTACAAAAGTCTGCAGGTCACATGATGTAGGGTTTTGTGTTTATATCTGTTTAAGTGCCTTAAATGGTCTCCTCCTGGGAGGATTATCAACTGTCTTGAAGGCTCATCATTTATAAACACTTGTTACTGCAGAAAGGTGAAATTTAAATTGTTTGGAGATGGCCTTATAACCCCTTGCCGTATTATACACCTACACTTCCTTCAGTGGGGTCATGGCTGATGTCCTTTTTATCCACATAATTGATACCCCTGATCAATAAAATCATAGAATTAAAGTAGGCTGTACTTTACTGTATTTCATCAACATGCACTAGTTTCCTCCATAACTGATAATTCTGTACGACTGTGATGCCAGTGGGATGTGGCTACTCTCACATATTATTTGTACTCTCTGCTCAGAAACGTTTCCAGTGCTTAAAAATTCCTAGTAATACCATTAGTACCATCACACTTATTATATATATATATACACACATGTATGCTATACCTGAGATCACTGGTGAGAGGAGATTTTTGGCATAATTTATCACATCGGTGTCGGCTGCATCACATTCTTGGTCTTATTCTCTAATCTGTAACAATTCCACTACTAAAAATGCCAGGCAGATTTGGACAGCTTTTTTGTCTTAATAAATGAAATCATTTTAAAACTACATTACTGGGTTTATCTTTGTGTAATATTAAAAGTTTTTGATGATCTGAATTCAATTCAATTCAATTCAGTTTTATTTGTATAGCGCTTTTAACAATTGACATTGTCTCAAAACAGCTTTACACAATCAAAAGAATTATTTAAGTTTGTATGGAATGTGAATGTGTATGAATCAAAATGTTCAGATAGTCCCTGGTGAGCAAGCCCGAGGGCGACAGTGGCAAGGAAAAACTCCCTGAGATGGTAATAGGAAGAAACCTTGAGAGGAACCAGACTCGACAGGGAACCCATCCTCATCTGGGTGAAACAGATAACACAGTATAAATGCAGATCATTTCCTGCTAAGTGTTAGGTTCAGCTATAATAGTTGATGTTAATTGATGTTATAATAGTTGATGTAAAATGGAGTCCAGTAATTATTCGAGACTCAGATAGACTTGTAGAAAGTTCCAGTCCTGAACTATCGAATTGTCAAGTCCTCAGAGAAACAGCTGACAACACCAGTCGAGGCCAGAACCATCTTCTAAGTAGATAGAATCCTCCCCAGACACCAGGCACATCCTAAAGAGACACATGGGGCATCCATGCGATGAGACCTCCAACCAGAAATCGGGCACCAGGATGGACCAGACAGGTCCGGAGGGCAGAGGGAGTCTGGATCACTGGCAGCTCAGGAACCACATGTGTCATTCAACCACATGAATCATTTCAAACGTCACAGGAAAGGGGCAAATACTTTTTCATGGCACTGTATATTTATAAATTGACCTTTTAATTAGGAGCAACATCTGAATTCTTAATGCTTGTGCAGACTCAAGGTAGTTTGAGGTAGTCAGTCATTTGTACTTGTCAGGACTGTGTGTTCCCAACAAAATGCTTAGGATATACCAATCAGCCGTGACATTAAAGCTCATCATTGTCTGGGTCCCTGGTGGCACGTTCGGATGCTCTGGCATGACTCCAATATACCTCTGGAAGTGAGCTGTGGCGTCTGCCATCGGGACATTAGTGGCAGATCCTTTTGGTGTTGTGGATTTTAGGGTGGGTCCTCCATGGCAACAGATTTGTTTGTGCAGTCCATGGATCCTCAGTCAGATTGAGATCTGAGGAATTGATTGGAATTACAACCTTGAGCTCTTTTCCAACTAAACTATATACATAACATGTCATGGTGTCCTGGGTGTTGAGAGCTTTTTTTTTTTTTTCTTTTCTTTTTTAACTTTTTGAAGCAGTTTGGATAAATTTACTTTTCTTTGTGATTGAAAAGGATGTTCTGGGCTTTGGTACCCATGGGCATTGATGAGCTTTGGTGATCATGATCCTGTCGCTATTTTTTGTTCATGGTATATAGTTGATAATCAATGTTACACAATTAGTTGTGGCTGATTGAAATACATTAACTGGTGTATGGTGGCACTGCAGAGTCCTCTGTTTTCTCAGTTGAAATGTCATCTCGAGTCCCGGTTTGATTTGAACGACCCTCTTAAACCACTTGATAAAACATAATATAAACTTATGAGAACATATGAGAAGGGTTATGTAAGGTCACATTTCTGTAGATGTTCGAGAGTCCTGTTGGAGCTCGATGTTCATCTGACATCAGCGAAAAATGAATTCTCAAACATGCCCTGATCTGTACAAAGAGGATGGAATTTTCCCAGATCTGCACTCATTGTCTATTTCAGCCAACATGTTTTTCATTAGAGCGTCTCTTTAAGCACACGTGTAGCTAATTACATAGCAGTGATATAACGGTGACTTGCGGTGGTGTGGACCAACCAGAAAGTCTATGATTCAGTTGTTTGTGTTTGGCTTGACTGAAGAGGACAAAGTGTCCTTTTGATAAATTTTGCGAACGGTCGTTTTTTTTTTTTTTTTTTTTTTTTTTGAATGAAGTATGAAAAGAATGCAATATCGCAGATATACTTTGTTTCTTAGGGTTTACTTGTCAGCTGTTTTGGGAAGCCTGTATATGTAGGGATCTTCTTTTTTTTTTTCTTCTTCTTCATGTGACTACATATGTTGAGTAGGTGCATCTGTTTAATTATCATTATTTTTTTTTTATTAGTTGATTTGTGTTTAGATTATGCAAATATATAAAATTGGACAAGATCAAATCAGAAAATAAAAATCAAATTATAGTTTTTAAGACAGAATGAAGATAAATAGAAACACTAATTGAATGACCCATCATGGTTTATTAGGATTTCATTAAAGTATATAATCATCCAGAAGGCTTTTAGCGAAGAGGTATTGTGTACTGAAGGTTACAGATTAATAAATCATTCTTTGTCTTGCTTTGTCCTTTTTCTCAGACTTGGTGACCTATTCTAAAAACTCTGGGAAGAAATAAGAATATACACTACCAGTCACATATTTATACATAAAATATTTGTTGTAAAGAGCTGTTAAATGTTAATGCATGTGACTAATCTAGAAATTAACACAACCCTTTTCATGCAAATATCACCAAGTTTGACCCTAATGACTTCCCATAGTCCCATATTCGACTGTGTGTGTGTGCGCGCGATAATGGCACGTTTAATGCGGATAATATAATGACTGATAAAACTTTACCACGTGTGCTGAATGGCAAGTCTTCACTATTAAAAGCTTCTAGATTGATGTTTGGATAAAACCAAAGTTGTGTGTTCAAGGGTGACTATTTTTACAAGAACACATTAAGTGCAAGACGTGAGAGTGGTGGCTCAGGCAGCTAAGGATCTAGGTTGATTTTTTTTTGGTCTGGGTTGGAGCCCTGTCATCAGTAGGTTGTAATACCCCCATACTACCCGACACTCTATTCGAAAGATTTTAATCTAACATATATTAAATGTCAATGGCTGAGATGATATAAAACTGCAGATTCTTTTTTCTTTTAACTAGTTTATCATGCATTTCTTTATTCCAACATAGCACATTTAGAATACAGGTAAATTAGAGATTCAAAGCTCATTTTAAAATTGTGAATTTTATCACGGACTGTGACTGTGATTAACATTAACTATATTAAAATTATTCAATTGGCAGCACTAATATTGTGTGTGTGTGTGTGTGTATGCTTAGTACCTTCAATTCAGGTTTATTTGTATAGTGCTTTTAACAGTGGTCATTGTCACAATGAAGCTTTGCAGAATTAAAATTATGAAAATGTGTATGAACACCATTTCAGTCAATATATAAATGAAAATCATACGGTAATCATTTCTATGATTTCAGAATTTTGTACCAACAGTATTTTTCTTTTTGTTTTCTCCTTACTCAGAATAATGCAACCAACAAGTTAGCTGCTGGTGCTGGAGTGACAAAATCCCATATCACGAAGTTCACCTTGGTATGCTTTACCCTCTCTGTAACGGTAAGAATGGCTGTAAATCATTCAGAAGATTTTTTTTTTTCTTTTCCTCTTATGCATCTTTTTTGATGTGTTTGCTGACACAAGCTGAAATCTAATGAAAAACACAGTAAACATGTTAATTCCAATTTGTTTTGAATCAAATTTTTGATTTGGTTAGCACTGGGGGTCTGGGTTCGATTCCCACCTCTGTGTGCATGGAGTTTGTCACCCTGTCTCATGCCCCAAATTTCTTGGGATGGGCTCCAGGCCCAGCCGCAACCCTGAATACAGGATTAACAGGATAGGCGATGAGTGAGCGAGTGAGTGAAGTTCAGCTTCTCATTTCTGAGAAGTAAGTACACAGACAAACTTTAGCTATATCAAGGTGTAGTATATTAATCTCACTATTGTTCTTCTTTAAATAAAAATTATAGACACCTCAGTTATGATTGAGAGCAGTCACCATCTAATTGAACATGGTTGAGAAACTTATTAATAAGTCTTTAAATATAGTAATGATTTCACACTGCTTTCACACTTGCCACTGTTTGTGGCTGTGTATTTGAGCTTAAAGATCCCATATGTTACTATTTCTTTTTAACACAAGTTAACCGAGCTCCCACAAAGTGTCATTTAATGCTCCAACTTTTTTCCCCTAATTATGAATGATCTAAGAACAAAGAAGCTAGGGGAGGGGGGTATCTTTTTATAAGAGGTCATGTACAGTAAGGGGAAAATCTAATAGTTTTGTTCTGGCTAATATAAAAACAAGGCAGATCCCCCCCCCCCCTTCATGCTTTTGTTTATACATTCACCTGTAGTAAAACATATTTTATTTGTTCCTCAAAAATGCTGGTTTAGAAAAATAGAAAGTGGATTGAAGAATATTTACTTACTGAGTTTAGAGTTACTGTACAGATGTTTTGGGTGGTCCGCTGTGGCGACCCCTTGAGCAGCCGTGCTTGGTGGGTTTCCTCCGTGTACTCTGGTTTCCTCCACAGTCCAAAGATATGCAGGTTAGGCGAATTGGCATTCCCAAATTGCCGCGCGCATGCGCCCTGTGATGGATTGGCACCTGTCCAGGGTGTACCCTGCCTTGTGCCCTAAGCCTCCTGGGATAGGCTCCAGGTCCCCGTGACCCTGAATACAGGATAAAGAGGTGTAGAAGATGAGTGAGTGTAAATAATGCTCTGAATGGACTCGCATGCTGTTGACCCAAGTTTTTTATTTTGATTGAGACATAGATAGGGTGAACAGACGGTTCCTGAATGTACATGGAGAGACCTGTCTGTGGAGTTCTGTTCATGGCTAACACAAGGCTGACTCCAGATCCCTCTCTAACCCCTGATCAAGGCCACTACTTGGTATGTGGCACGAGGGATTGAACCCTCTTTATTGTGCATTAGCCCTCCATTTTACAGTATAACATTTTGGATTCATCCCTGTTCAACCCTGATATTCTGAAGTGGAAATATGAAGATTGCATTTACAGGATTTAAGGAAACTTATTGGATTTACAGGACTCTTTACCCCCTCCATGGGGCAGTGGTTGCTCAGTGTGTTAAGGCTCTGATCGGAAGGTCGAGGGTTCAAACTCTAGCTGTGTCAGGTTGTTCCTGTTGGGCCCTCAAGCAAGGCTGTGTGCTCCAGACATGCTGAGCATGTGCTCTGACAACAGCCTACTAACAAAAGCTGGGAAATACAAAGAACAAGGAATTTCACTGTGCACTAATGTAATCTGTATGTGACAGAAAAAAGGCTGAACTAAACGTATTCAACGCACCTTTTGGCTACATAGTACCTGTAAGAATTTAAAACTATGTATTCAGTACAACAGCACTCCCTCTCACAATGTTGCTTAACTGTAGCTGATTCAGCCTTCGTTGGTGAATGAGGGAACGGGCCTGAGGGCACCCCTGCTAATAAAACAAAACTCATCATGGTAGGAATGAGAAGTGTCTTAGGGCCGTTGTGTCTTATCTTTGTAAGACAAGAAGAAAGTAGCCCTAATCATGGTTACAAGCTGCTAAGTGAATTGCTTCATATCCTATTCATGTAATCTAACATGCACACAGACACCAGAAGGAAGCAGTGTGACTTAGCCTACTCTATAGCAATATACTGTATTGCAATATATTTTTCTACATGACATTGTTGGAAGACCTTCCAAGAGCTGTGCTCTACCAGTCACCTTGCCTGTGCATAACTTTGGATTTCATATAAGCATGTATGAAAAGCCTAAAACATGCCAAGCAGGAAAGAAACATGGGTGGGGTTATTCTCAGTCCTGAGATGTTTTAAAAGATCGAAATTTCAACCCCCAATACTGTTTTCTGTGATCAGATGATACAACCGTTTGTTCAGAGTTAAACTACGATTTTCCACTAACATCTAGATTTCCATTAAACCTATTTCAGTTAGGTGTTCGGGATATGCAGCAAATATACAGTAGGTTCACACATCTCAGTTTATTTGTCATTTATGATGTAACTTGTAGTCAAGATGTACAGAAGGCTGTGAATGAAGATGGAGAAAGCGTTGGCCAAAGACTGTTTACAGATCAAATACATTTGCTCTGTTGGCAACAAACACAAATTTTAACCATCCGTATATTAAAGGGAGAAACATTTTCCCAAACAGTAGGATCAAATTTGCTGTATAAATATTTGATTCCTTTTTACTGTACATGTACATTATACAACTTTGTATCCACTGTTTATTTTTAATTAAACACTAATGTTGTGTAAATGCTTTTTGACTGATTACTGTATATTTAAGTGCCTTGCCCTCCTTTCCATTGGTGTCTCTGGAAGTATTACCATGCCAAAATACCCCAAAGCTAAATAGTATGATGAACTAAACAAAAACTTGTTGCAATAAAAATTTTGCCTTTTTCTGCATTGCAATTTGATCTGAATTGTAAAAACTTCTTACAGCATTTACAGTGCTTAAAATGTTTTGCCACTGCAGTTTATTGCGGTTTATATTTATTTTCAATGTAATTCAAGCATTTATAATTCAATGCAAAAATATTGAAGTTACTAAATAGCTGTTCAAAAATATTTTCAGGTTTTAAAAATACTATTTTCATTATTTTTCAACCTCAAAAAATCTGTTTGAGAAAATTCGGGTATTAAAAATTCAAGTCTTCACATTCTGGATATCACAAGGAAGAGCAACGGATTGCTGATTGCTGCGGTCCGTGTCGCCGTGTACTTTAAAGTGTGCTTTCTGTTAATGATGGGAAGTTTGCATAATTTTAGTGACTCAGTTCTTTGAATCTCTTTCATCAAAATGTACAAATTTATTGTTTTATTTATTCATTTCGTTCTTTTCATCTAAAATAAAATGTCACATTTTCAATAAATAGACCCCCAACACACACTACACTAATTTTGGCTAATTAAAAAATTACAGTGCAGCGAAGGACATGTTATAATAAACGGAATGAGCAGCTCACCTTTCATATCTTCTGGTCCAAATCTATTGCACTGCATAGCGTCTATGGGAGTCACATGACAAAAGAACGAACGATTCGGACCAAAGACTCAACGGTAACTACTCATTTCTGTTTCCTGTACATAACCTATGTAGGTTTTGCGATTACTTTATGCATGCGTGCCCAGTAGAAAATGAACGAATCACTCTCTGAGACTTCTCGTTCTTCTAAGTCAAGTTAAAGACTCGTATAATAACGAATCGTTCATGAACAACCCATCACTACTTCCTGCTCCCTGTGCAGTCTACTTCTAACAGAACTACTTGCTGATCACAATGCAGCAGTTCTAACAAACGGTAAACAATGTTATGCGCTAAAATTCCCCCTCCGTCGTAATCGCAATGTATAAAGCAAAATCGAGATTCTTTCATTCAAACGCTAGAGCGGGGGTTTTCCTTTCCCCTACGCGCGGTAATGTACGGTCACGTTCAGTAACAAGATGGGATAAATTTTTTTCAATAGCAGCAACAATAAACATTCTGCTTATACATTCAAATTATATTTCTTATGAATAAAGGTAACAGTAACGGCTTTATATTGTAATAAAGAAAAGCATAAACTGCAATGTGTTAATGTCATTCAAACTTTCTTGACGATCAAGATCCTAAGAATAATTTATTTTATGCAATTGCTCTACAACCAGTGGCGGTTCTACACTGAATTGCAAATAATAATTTTTTTTGACCCTACTTACAGTATAGTAACCTTTCAACACAAGATCTGTCTTGGATTTAGTATTTGGTGGCTATTCAAGCACTTTTTTATTTATTATTAGTATTATTATTATTATTATTTTATTTCTGTTGGTTACGTCGACATAACACAACCATTCAGCTAAAAAGCTGAGAAAATGTTTTTGAATGAATAAAACATGCTGGCCACTTTTTATAGTCTGTGGTTCAACTAATTTTATCTTGAATCTTGTGGCTGTGAAAAAGATATTCTGTTTCAAAAGGGTTGTCTTTAGGGCTGCAACTGACGATTATTTTGATAATTGATTAGTTGGCCGATAATTTTTTCGATTAATCAGATAAAAACTAAGCGCTTTCATTTGATTTTTCTTTTGCTTAACTATATAAAACCATAAATCAGGGTATTATTTACAGTGGTGTGAAAAACTATTTGCCCACTTCCTGATTTCTTATTCTTTTGCATGTTTGTCACACTTAAATGTTTCTGCTCATCAAAAACCGTTAACTGTTAGTCAAAGATAACATAATTGAACACAAAATGCAGTTTTTAAATGGTTTACCTTATTAAGGGAGAAAAAAAACTCCAAATCTACATGGCCCTGTGTGAAAAAGTGATTGCCCCCCTTGTTAAAAAATAACTTAACTGTGGTTTATCACACCTGAGTTCAATTTCTGTAGTCACCCCCAGGCCTGATTACTGCCACACCTGTTTCAATCAAGAAATCACTTAAATAGGAGCTACCTGACACAGAGAAGTAGACCAAAAGCACCTCAAAAGCTAGACATCATGCCAAGATCCAAAGAAATTCAGGAACAAATGAGAACAAAAGTAATTGAGATCTATCAGTCTGGTAAAGGTTATAAAGCCATTTCTAAAGCTTTGGGACTCCAGCGAACCACAGTGAGAGCCATCATACACAAATGGCAAAAACATGGAACAGTGGTGAACCTTCCCAGGAGTGGCCGGCCGACCAAAATTACTCCAAGAGTGCAGAGACAACTCATCCGAGAGGCCACAAAAGACCCCAGGACAACATCTAAAGAACTGCAGGCCTCACTTGCCTCAATTAAGGTCAGTGTTCACGACTCCACCATAAGAAAGAGACTGGGCAAAAACGGCCTGCATGGCAGATTTCCAAGGCGCAAACCACTTTTAAGCAAAAAGAACATTAAGGCTTGTCTCAATTTTGCTAAAAAAAACATCTCAATGATTGCCAAGACTTTTGGGAAAATACCTTGTGGAGTTTAACTTTTTGGAAGGTGCGTGTCCCGTTACATCTGGTGTAAAAGTAACACAGCATTTCAGAAAAAGAACATCATACCAACAGTAAAATATGGTGGTGGTAGTGTGATGGTCTGGGGTTGTTTTGCTGCTTCAGGACCTGGACGGCTTGCTGTGATAGATGGAACCATGAATTCTACTGTCTACCAAAAAATCCTGAAGGAGAATGTCTGGCCATCTGTTCAACTCAAGCTGAAGCGATCTTGGGTGCTGCAGCAGGACAATGACCCAAAACACACCAGCAAATCCACCTCTGAATGGCTGAAGAAAAACAAAATGAAGACTTTGGAGTGGCCTAGTCAAAGTCCTGACCTGAATCCTATTGAGATGTTGTGGCATGACCTTAAAAGGCGGTTCATGCTAGAAAACCCTCAAATAAAGCTGAATTACAACAATTCTGCAAAGATGAGTGGGCCAAAATTCCTCCAGAGCGCTGTAAAAGACTCGTTGCAAGTTATCGCAAACGCTTGATTGCAGTTATTGCTGCTAAGGGTGGACCAACCAGTTATTAGGTTCAGGGGGCAATTACTTTTTCACACAGGGCCATATAGGTTTGGATTTTTTTTTTTTCTCCCTAAATAATAAAACCCCTCATTTAAAAACTGCATTTTGTGTTTACTTGTGTTGTCTGACTAATAGTTAACGGTTTTTGATGAGCAGAAACATTTTGTGTGACAAACATTCAAAAGAATAAGAAATCAGGAGGGGGGCAAATAGTTTTTCACTCCACTGTATGTATAAAAGTAAACTTAAAAAAATGCAATATCCACATAGAGTTTAATGATCTTTAATTTTGACATTTAAACCTTATTTTATGTAAATCAACATTTTTGTTTTTAACAATAATTGCAGATGGCAAGTTGACAGTGCGTGTATGTATACAGGTCCTTCTCAAAAAATTTGCATATTGTGATAAAGTTAATTATTTTATGTAATGTACTGAAACATTAGACTTTCATATATTTTAGATTCATTACACACAACTGAAGTAGTTCAAGCCTTTTATTGTTTTAATATTGATGATTGTGGCATACAGCTCATGAAAATCTCAAAATTTGCATATTTCATCCGACCAATAAAATAAAATAATTTGAAGGTTGACTGTTTTTGTATTAAAAACACTTATGTTCAGTCATGCACTCTACTTGGTCGGGAATCCTTTTGCAGAAATGACTGCTTCAATGCGGCGTGGCATGGAGGCGATCAGCCTGTGGCACTGCTGAGGTGTTATGGAGGCCCAGGATGCTTCGATAGCGGCCTTAAGCTCATCCAGAGTGTTGGGTCTTGTGTCTCTCAACTTTCTCTTCACAATATCCCACAGATTCTCTATGGGGTTCAGGTCAGGAGAGTTGGCAGGCCAATTGAGCACAGTAATTCCATGGTCAGTAAACCATTTACCAGTGGTTTTGGCACTGTGAGCAGGTGCCAGGTTGTGCTGAAAAATGAAATCTTCATCTCCATAAAGCTTTTCAGCAGATGGAAGCATGAAGTGCTCCAAAATCTCCTGATAGCTAGCTGCATTGACCCTGCCCTTGATAAAACACAGTGGACCAACACCAGCAGCTGACATGGCACCCCAGACCATCACTGACTGTGGGTACTTGACACTGGACTTCAGGCATTTTGGCATTTCCCTCTCCCCAGTCTTCCTCCAGACTCTGGCACCTTGATTTCCGAATGACATGCAAAATTTGCAACCTGTAGCCCATTTCCTGCACACGCCTGTACACGGTGGCTCTGGATGTTTCTACTCCAGACTCAGTCCACTGCTTCCGCAGGTCCCCCAAGGTCTGGAATCGGTCCTTCTCCACAATCTTCCTCAGGGCCCGGTCACCTCTTCTCGTTGTGCAGCGTTTTCTGCCACACTTTTTCCTTCCCACAGACTTCCCACTGAGGTGCCTTGATACAGCACTCTGGGAACAGCCTATTCGTTCAGAAATTTCTTTGTGTCTTACCCTCTTGCTTGAGGGTGTCAATGATGGCCTTCTGGACAGCAGTCAGGTCGGCAGTCTTACCCATGATTGCGGTTTTGAGTAATGAACCAGGCTGGGAGTTTTTAAAAGCCTCAGGAATCTTTTGCAGGTGTTTAGAGTTAATTAGTTGATTCAAATGATTAGGTTAATAGCTCGTTTAGAGAACCTTTTCATAATATGCTAATTTTTTGAGATGGGGATTTTGGGTTTTCATGAGCTGTATGCCACAATCATCAATATTAAAACAATAAAAGTCTTGAACTACTTCAGTTGTGTGTAACGAATCTAAAATATATGAAAGTCTAATGTTTATCAGTACATTACAGAAAATAATGAACTTTATCACAATATCCTAATTTTTTGAGAAGGACGTGTGTGTATATGTGTATATATGTATGTATGTATATATATATATGTGTATATATATATATATGGCTTAAAAAAAACACTAATTCAACTTAATAAGAAGAATAATAGATTTCTAGATTATTATATTATTTTTAATTGTAGTGTCTCTTTTCACGGTTTATACATTATTTCGATCCTCTCGTGTATTTTATCCTATTTTTTTGTTGTCTCAATAAAAAATAATGATAAAATAAATAAATATATAGACCATTTTGCTATACTAGACATTCTCGTAATACGGCGACGTAGGGTGAGAAATACTGGGTTCACTCTCTTTATTTTGCCTTTTCCCTCCCGCATTTCCCTATGTATAGCATGTAGGATCATGGGATATATCCGGTCCTCCGAAGTGTAAAATGAACGTGAAGAAAACGCACTAGAAGTGTTTTCCTTGCGTTCGTTGGGATTTGAACGCCAAGAAAAAGCTGCATGCAACGTTTTGGTTTTTTTTGACACCGTATAACCGCGCAGGCGGACAAACGCACGTCACCAAAGCCCGTGTGAAAACTCTCACTGACTCTTAGGTGTAGAAAACCCTCGGCACTTCATCCGCGCTCACCGGACGATACGAACGGCAGAAAAAGACTCGATAAGAGGCGTTTAATGTAAACTGCTCCCATACCTTGGAGGACTTGAGGCGCTCGCTTTTTCCTGCAAACGCTTCTGTAAACTCCATTGCGCGAGCGACTGTGTATCTGTGTGTATTTGTGCATCTTGTGGTCGCGCTCCTCAATAACGTGAGCAGCCCAAAGTGCATATTGGAAGGAGCACAGTAATATTAAGCTGTGATTTGATTTTTATGGTGCCACTTATTGTCAGAACTGTGCTATTATACAACATTAACACCTTTTGGCAAATCGGAATGACGACTTGGCAGCAGCACGAACTTTAACACGTTATTACAAAATATGGATTATTTTGAAACTTTTATATTAAGTGATGAAACATGTCCGGACATCAGACATTAAGGCAACAGTCATCTTACCAACTATCAATACTTAAATCACTATATCATGTGCATTATCTTCACCTTGTTAAAGTGATTATGAAAAATGACATTAAATATTGCAGTATTAAATTTGTCCTTCGTCAATTCCGTCACCTAACCATGTCGTCACCTTTTCTCCCCGTGCTTGGTGGATTTCCTCTGGGTCAGGAGTAGGCAAGTTCGAGCCGCATTTAATTTTTTCTCCCTTGTTAGATGTTTAATGCACATTTGCACTTCATTTGGATGAAGGGAAAAAAGGTTGGGGAGGGGAAAAAAACATTTCCATGGCAGGGGTAAGACCAGGGATTAGGGATAAGGATGTGTCTTTTTGAAGCCTGATCCCTGGTAAAGTTGGGAAGCTTTTTGAGTTCAATAACAGGATGGTACATAGTAGGGTTTGTCAGGGTGGTTCATTTCCCGAAAGGTGCAGGGAGGACAGACTGTCTTCTTGTAAACAAGTCATTCAAGTTTGTAGTGTGCCCATCAGGTGATCATGCCAGGGAGGCTTCTGGCTGCAAGTCTCTGCATGAAGAGTGACAATTCATGCTGGTTTGCCCAGCACATTCAAAATACCACAGATGAGAAAAACATTCATGACCACACACACTACATAGCATGACTGGCAGGATAAGATTGTTTGGGGGGGGGAAATGTTAAATGCTTTGTGTACATTAATGGATCTTTGGAGCTACAGTATATGGATAGTGCTTTACATTAACCTTTGCACTTGTGTGTTTTCCATCTAGCTCTGCTTCATAGTGTTCTGGACCCCTGGTGTGTCTGAGCTGATCCTGGTCAGTGTAATTGGGGTTGATGAGGGTTTCGCTCAGCTGTGCACTGTTCCTCTTCGGATATTCTCCTTCTTCCCTGTTCCAGGTTAGATTCCATGCACAAATTGTATACGTGAAGTCCTCATGAAATGCTGTGCGTTATCCACAATAAAAGCAATGTAATTTACATGGGTTGATTTACTGAATACAAGGGGCGATTAAATCAAACCAGGACTAACAAAACATGGTAATTTCTCTGTATAATCCCTCTGCTAAGCTAATGCATTTATCCCAGCGTTTCACTGGTGCTTGGATCCAGTTAGAAAGTTTTCTCAGTATGCCAGAGCCTTTATTAGACTGCTCGCTTCTCATCTGAAATGCTGGCCTCCCATGAACTCATTTAACAAACATGTAGAAAGCCCTTTAGCGAGGTCAGGGCTGTACAGGTAATAAACTCCCCACCTAGGTCTTAAATGTGCAAATGGTGTTTATGAATGAATATATGCGTCTACATTTATCAGGGATCAGATGTTCAATTCAATAACACTATTTTAAATATATATATATATTAAATATATTTCATGTAGCATTTAGATCTAATATGATATTTTTGAAGTCTGTGAATCTGACTAGAACTACCTCCGAGTGGCGCAGTGGTAAAGCGCTCGCCCTATCATCCGGAGATCGCTGGTTCGGTTCCTGGGTGATGCTGTAACCTCTCGCAGCCGGAGGTCTAGAGAGCCAAATTGGCCGAGCTCTTTTAGAGGGGAGGGATGAGAGGTTCTTAGTGCTCCCACATTAATCACGGCTCTACAGCCAATCAGGGGCGTCTGTGAGTTCGCGCACACGGAGGGAGTGGATAGCGCCGTCCTCCAAGTGTTTTACGCCGGCCCTAATGGTGCGTGAGCGATCAGTTCGAAAAGATGCGGTCGGCTGGCGTCACATGGTTCGGAGGAAACACGTGATCGTCTTCGGCCCTCCCGGCTGAGTGGTAGCAGTAGCCTTAATGTGGGAGCCCCCTAGTCGGGGGGGGCGGAAAAAAAAAACAGCGAGCTAGAAACCAGACAAACACAGATGATGCGGCTCAGATGTTCCATCTAGTGAGAGACACATCAGCCTACACAACTTGGTCTCTCAACAACGCTGGTCGTGATGCCACCACATCTGTATACACAAGCAGCATCACCTATCACACTGCCTGACCATATCTAAAAAAAAAAAAGATATGCTGTCATTTACTATTTGATTTCTCAGATTAAAAAAAAAATCGTTTGTGAGATTCAATAATTAGAGAACTTTCCCTGACCTGTGTGACCTTTTGTCCCTGTGTTTTTTTTTTTTTTCTCTTTTTTTTTTTCCCCCCCAGTGACCATTCGAGCTCATATGACTGGCTGGTTGATGACTCTGAGGAAGACGTTTGTCCTGGCCCCAAGCTCTGTGCTGAGGATAGTCGTGCTCATCGCTAGTCTAATAGTGCTTCCCTATATGGGGTGAGAATAAACTGTGTTTATCGTCATGTCCGAGCTTTAACTGATTGTCCTTCTCCAAATTCAGGAGAATTTCAACATTAGTAAGGTAACACTCACTCCTTATTGTGTTTATTTATATACTCATAGAGTATATAACCTATATTGAACCCTCCAGGGTCTGGGTTCAATTGCCGCCGCTGTTTGCATGGAGTTTGCATGTTCTCCCTGTGCTTGGTGGGTTTCCTCCAGGTACTCCGGTTTCCTCCCACAGTCCAAAGACATGCATATTAGGCTATTTGGCATTCCAATAAGTCTCCTGGGATAGGCTCCAGGCCCCCTGTGACCCTGTATTACAGGATAAAGTGGTACAGATGAGTGAGTGAGGCGTAAAGGCAGTCACTATACTCTACTACATACATGGTAATACATTCAACTCTAGGCCATAACCTAACCACATTGTGTGCTCCAGATCAAATGTTTTTGCTCACTGTCGACCCCTTTGGGATCTACACACCTCCTGATTCATCAAAGCCATGTTCAGCATGATTGCTTGCCTGTGTTTTGATCTTGTGTGTATTGGCTTGCAGGGTGCACGGTGCTACGTTAGGAGTGGGCTCACTACTGGCTGGTTTCCTCGGAGAAGCCATTATGGTTGCAGCTGGTGCATGTTATGTGTATCGACAGCAGGTAAGCGAATGTCACCAAATTGAATAGCTTTGGCATGTCGGGAAAAGATCATGATAATGATGTTTTTGTGTCATCTGCCTACGATCTTTCGTCTCGCAACTCCTCGCAATTTAGTTGTTAACCATTAATGGAAGTTTGACCAAACCTTCACAGACTCCTTTTTTGGAAGCATAAATGTGCAATAGCTATTTAATTTTCTAATACTTTATCCCCTGATATAATGGCAGTTTTTTTAATAATTAACAAAAGTAGAAGAGTCAGACATGCTATTCTCAACACCTCCTACACCGTGCATGGGAATTTGACCAAGCCTCAATTTTTTTTTTACCTTATAGAAAGCATAAGTTGTGCACAAGTTGTTTAATTTTTTAAGCTAATACTGTTAATATACTGTATCAGTCAGGTGTTTAGTACTGTGGTTACAGTTACACCCTGGTGGTACTTTTTTGTTGTTGTGGTAGACTACAGCCACATGTTCTCTACAGTAAAGAAGCATTGTGCCTTGCTCCTCGTCAGTCCTGAGCAGTGCAGGGTGTGATAGTTATGCATGAACTGTAGAATAAAACAAGTAAACGTTGTGTCATGGACAACGTTTAATGCTGTACGTACAGTGGTGTTCAAAATAATAGTGTGTTGAAAAAAGTGAGTAAAGCTCCATATCCATATAATAACTTTTAATTTAAATCACACAAATGCATTGTCCACCCTGCACATTCTATTCTGAATCACATGAAGAAAAATGTGCTACACCCATTTCAAGGGCATTTCCTCTTCGCAATAAGGCAACATGACCTCTTTAAGTATTCTGATGGACTCAAACTGATCGATGATCCCTGAAATGTGATAAATAGGCCCAACACCATAGTACGAGAAGCTTCCCCATATCATGATGCTTGTGTCTCCATGCTTCACTGTGTTCACAGTGCACTGTGGCTTGAATTCAGTGTCTGGGGGTCACCTGACAAACTGTCTGCGACCTCTAGACCCAAAAAGAACAATCTTGCTTTCATCAGTCCACAAAATATTGCAGCATTTCTCTTTAGGCCAGTCAATGTGTTTTTTGGCGAACTGTAACCTCTTCAGCACGTCTTTTTTTCAACAATGGGACTTTGCGGAGGCGTCTTGCTGATAGCTTGACTTCACATAGCCGTCTTCTAATAGTAACAGTACTAACAGGTAACTTTAGATGTTCTTTGAGTCAATTTTGTTATTCTTTGATCCATCCGAATGGGAGTTTTCCATTTTCTTCCACGTCTTTCTGGTTTTGGTCTCCATTTTAAATCTTAAAAATGATTTGGTATCATCTTAGCAGAGCAGCCTATCATTTTCTGCACTTCTTTGTATGTTTTCCCATCTCTAATCAACTTTTGAATCAAAGTACGCTGTTCTTCTGAACAATGTCTGGACGACCCATTTTACTCTGATTTTCAGAGAGAAATGCACAGGACAACCTTTTCTGCATTTATCCTTAAATAAGGGGAACTTGTTTGACACCTGTTTTTCACAGAATAATTTGCTTCTCTAATTGAACTCCACTCTGCAATTTTTTTAACAGAATAATAGTTTTTCTTCACTTACATTAAACTAATACATAAAAATTAATACTTAATTAATATTTAGCTCATTTTTCTTCATGTGATTCAGAATAGGATGTGCTGGGTGTCTAATGTATTTGTGATTTTAAATTAAAAGTTATTATATGGATCTTTACTCACTTTTTTCAACACACTATTATTTTGAACACCACTGTAGCTATTTCGTGTCGCCTGCTTGTGATGCATTATATGTGTACATTACTGACATCTGTTCATTCTGCCATCCATCAAACATCAAACTCTTTCACTCTAGAGAACAAATTCGGAGGCAGAGCTAGCCATACAGGCCGACGACTCCGCCCCGATGAGTGACGTCACATCCACAACTGAGATAGACGACATCCAAGAGGTGGACGAGCAAGAAGGACAGGATGGAAAGATGGAAGGAGAGAACTAAGAGAAATGCATGTAAAGAGAAACCTGATGAGATCCAATACTCCTGAAACCAAATACCAGGACTGCAAGCTGTCAGTGCAGCGTTTCTACTAAACTGACGTGTCTGCTTTTTGTTTGCACTGAAGTCCTTCAGAGTCTCCACTCTCTTAACAGCCTATAACTGAACGTTTTGCTGCTTTCAGCTGTACTAAATCCGGGAGTGGCTGGAAGGTAGTTTCGCTCACTGCTTCACAACAACTCGTCCAAAACAACACCAAAGGACGACTTATTGCACAAAGAGAGACGATCTGGCACAAATGCACAGTCACTGACCTTTGGCACAGTGAACCATGTGGTCTGCTGCAGTACGGGCCTTAAAACGCACAATATCTATGATTGCACAATGTTTGTTAATGCACAAATGACTCTCAATGTATCAGATATCTAAAGCTTTTATGAAAAATTATTTAGCTATTCAGGGAAATGCACAAAGGAGATGCGTATATCATTATTGTTTATTTTTATATGCCGAACTTGTTCTATTTAGTGTCCTGTGATTAAAGAGAGGTGCATGGATTATTTATTTGGGTATATATATTTCATTTAATGCCAGAAAACTTTTGTGGTAAAGAAAGCTTTCTGACATCAGCTTCGACAGAAATCTAGACTGATTGTGCAAGATCATGGCGAGTACAATTTTAATCACATAATGTTTAATATTTCCAACAACTTTGTAGTTTGGAAACAATGCATTTATAAGGGTGTTTTTATAAACTATACAAATTCTCATAAAACTCCAATAAAGTCTTTTTTTTTTTTTTAATGGCTTGTAAATAAATGTCTCGCACCCCAATAAAATGACAGTCCAAGGTCCAAATGCACACCTATATTTCTAACAGACACTAACTGAATAGAAGCACTATATGTTCAGATCATCCAGGAATTATGTATGTTTATTTGAATTGAGTTTTAATGGAGCATTATGATTTAGTGTTGCTGCTTTTAGACTACTCTTAAAGCATTGTTACCAAATTACAATTACAAATGAAACCAGTGTTAGATCCCAGTATGATGGTGATATGAAAATGGAAATATTTGTTTTAAAATTTTCCTTCAATTCCATTAAGTCTCATGCATAGCTCTACAGCATTTTCACTCTTTACCATTCAAATCCCCTTGCTTGTATCCTCTGTTTTTCAGAAACAACATGCTGAATTAATCCAAGATCAGGAATTTCTGATTTCTTAGGATTCTTTGCATGGATCTTGCACAGATGTGTGTATAATTTCTTTTTTTTTTCTTTTACATTTTCATGTAAAATATCATGTAGAACTTCTCAAACTCTAATATTTCCTTCAACTAAATATTTCCTTCGAATTAAATGTCGGCCATTTCATGTGTGAAAATGATTTGAGAAACTCTTTCACAAGGTTAATCCTGTAATGTGTCCATGCTATCAAGGGGGAAAAATTCTATGTGAATCTGGTTATTCAGTACAGTCAGGTCATCAGCTGACTTAAAATATAATTTCAGTTTGCTAATTTTATTTCCCTATAACATTGCTGAGCCTAGTCCTGACCCACTGAAGCAATCCCAGATCATAACTGCCTCCAGAGGCTTGTACAGCGGACAGTACGCATGATGAATACATCGCTCCATCCATTCTTATCCTGATGCCCACATCACTCTGGAATAGGGCCAATCTGATCTCATCAGACCACATGACCTTTTACCATTGTTTAATCCCACATTGTGAGTGTGGAAATGCTCTTACTTTCATTATTAAATATAGCTGTGAGTTCTACTGTTGAATTACTCATTTCCCCAATGTGGTTGGAGGGTTTTGAACCCAGTTCCGTACTTTTAAATATCCTTAGTTGTTTTCTTTGCTTAAAGCAAAACAATAATTTGACCCTTCTAAAGAGACCCTTTTTTTGGCTGAGCAATGTACCTCAACCGCAAGTACCTTTTAAAGTCTGGTAAACTAAATATTTCATGTTTTCCTAAATACAGAAGCGCACGTCTGTGCAAACGGCCCACACAATCTGCAGTAAGAGTTTTATCTTGGCCAGGGTACCCGTGAATCCAGAGCCTATTCCAGGCAACATTGTAACCAGTACAATAACTGGTGTTTTTTGGAAGAAGATCCAAATGGACATGAAGTTCTGAATGGGAGAAACTTTATCAAGATAATAGATGGATGATGAAGTCCTGTATAACAAAGTTTACTCAAGTTTAATTTAATACTCTCTGATTATTTGTGTTTTAATAGCTTGTCTGGATTTGTATCTTGCTGAGCTGAACTAATACTGACCCGGTCAGAGGTCAGTCCCTGTGGTATAAACACTTTTTGTGATTCAACACTAGGGAAGTGCAGCAGCGACAGGAGTGCAGTGCACACTGCTTAAATTTTGAGGTCAGGAAACAAAATCAGTTAAATATTTTTAATTGTATATTGAGTTTTTAGACGCTATGATCACTTTAAATGTCATTAGATGCATTTTCTAAACAATAAATAACATCAAGAATATTCTTCCACTATAAAGTGTACATTATACTGTACATGTTGAACACAGCTAGAGTCAAACAATGCTAGTTATTTCTAAAGAATCACCCAGCAGGTGATGCTCATATTTTTTGCATGTTAGCATTGATTGAAATTTGTAGACAAATGTGATGTCATATTTTGTAATAATGCACACAATAAAATGTTCAATCAGAAGTGGGGACAGTTAGTAGCTGCATGTTTATTGTGCATCATATGAACATTATATTAATACAAGTTACCTGATATTTTTTCTTGCCATGCCGCTTTCTGTTTGTTGAATAAAAAGCTGCCGAAAGGTCTGTTCATTTGCAGTTTGTACTTATATTAACATAAAATATAAACCTTTTTTTTTTCTTTCCACAAACAACCAACCTAGTCTTCAACATCACAAAAACCTATTCAACAGACTTTTTTTTCTTCACTTTTCTGCACAATACTGAACCAGACTAACCGTAAATTAATTTCTTTTTTTTTTTATTTCCTGTGCCTGATAAACAATGTGGCCTACAAAATACATGTATATAAGACTGTCAGACATTTTCTACAGCACCGTCTTTTTTCGACATTCTACAAACATCGCACAAGGGGTGTTCAAGTCAAACCGGGACTTCTCTAACTAAAAGCTAACATTTACAGTCCTACTCAAGCAGAGGACGGTGATAAAACTTAGCCACAGTAATACGTTTGAATGGTAGAATGCCTGATCCTTGAAAAACAGCGAATAAATTGTGATAAACTTGCAGAAGAGACGCACCTGTCTGTGGGAACTGTTGCACAATCATTCAGGAACACAACTTGCACATTACTGTACTGGGAGTTACTGCCACATCCTTCATACAGTTCTCAACTCGCAATTTTCCCCATGTTTGGGATATTAAAGCAGTTCCTGGGAGGCCAGCAATTCAGACATGAAGCAGGCAGTCGGATCATTCTGAGAAAAAGTTGATGGTATCCAAGGACTGGTGAAACACTGGAATAAGTGCATTAGTGTAGCATGGGATTATATAGAGAAATAAACATAGTTTTACCCTCATAGCTTTGTTCTGTGCAATTAAAAGTCCCGGTTTGACTTGAACACCCTTTTATTAGCTTTTAATTAGCCATAAGTTACAGAGTAGTAATACTATAAAACATTTGGCAGCAGTTTGAGACAAACTCGACAAAATTATTACCAGACCTCATACATAACAAAAACAGCATTAAGTAGTGACATAACAGTCGGCTTTCATTCATTATCTAAACTGCTATGGAACATGAATAAAAATGGAGCAAGAATGAACTGAATCTGAAGCGGCTCAATCCAGTAATCAAGTCCACCAATGTGGATAACTTTTTCCTATTCCTGGTTTAAACATACGGAGGCCAGGAGAAAATAAATAACAGTGCTCCACAGCCCTTGATCACACAGTTCCGATGTTTAGGGAGCAGAATAGGAAAAACAATAAAGAGAATGTGGAACGGCTGCTATCCTTGTGGGTTGGGGGAAACATCTGGTGTAGTCTGTGCAAAACATCACTTTAAAACACTTTAGCCTCGAACGTCTTTCAAATGTAATAAAGATTTGAAGTCCGTCCCCCTCCCTAAAATATTTGGCACTACAGTAGACTAAGAGCCCTAAGACCTTAAGAGCCTCCACGCTTCCAAATTCATCATGATTATGAATAATAATAAAGTAAGTTCAGATCTATAGTATAATTTAGCTATTAGGGTTTCTAACAAATATACATATACATACATAAACGTACAAGAGGACGAATTAAAGGTGTTGGTGAAAATTCTGTAAGAGTGATTTCTCATCGCACGCATCACTCCAAAATCTACAGGTGTTCAGCTTTAGATTTAGTCACAGTGAGTGCCATAGCAAGTGAGACCTTGTTTCTACTGGTGAGGAACAGGGTCATGCTGGAAGAGCATGGCAGAAAGGTTTCATCAGAGGTTAAAGGGAATAAGTGAGAATTACTCTATAGATGTTCCGTCATAGAGTGATTTGGATTGATTTCCAGGGAACATGTGGAGGCAAACAATACCAGTAAAATGCTCCCTACTAAATGATGAAAGGCTTTGTTCATGAAGCTGAATTTTATGTCTCGGAGCAATCTATAAAAAGGTTGGCTTGTGTCAGTAGTAGCGACGTTGTTCATGCTTGCAGACTCTCATTTGTAAGAAGTTTTAAATCACTTCATAGTAAACATCTTTACACTATTTTCAGAACATCATGCGGAACTTCTTATTTGCATTTGCATTCACATTTCCTTTGTATGAAATAAGAACTCACTGTAAACTTGCTGTAATACAAAACCTAAATAAGTAAATGAATTGCACAAAAAATAAACCTGAGAGCTTTTGTTAGCTTTAGCTTTAACCAAACCCAAGCAAATTTTAGACATGAATAATCTTTTCCTACTAATTAAATTAATAGTTTTACTTCATTCCACCGATCAACATCTATGAATCCTGTTAATAACTAATAACCTCCCAAATATTACATTAATAATAATAATAATAATAATAATAACAGTAAGAATATTCAAGGCAGTGCATGGTGATGTCAAAGTTTCACTCTCGATTTCCAATCACCTTCCAGAAATCCCGACACACGACGGACGACGTTACACTTTGTATTGTGTCGGCTTCCTAATGGGGACATTGTAATGTCGGTCGTCCTCGGTGACGATACACACGCAGGGCCAGTCGTGCTTGTGGTCGTCGGGGTAGTGCGTCACAAATTCCTCCGTGTCAGTCTTGTAGAGGCGGAAGGCTTGAATGGTGTGCTGTAAGGCATAACCCAGCAGAAACATCTCCACCTGCAACAGTGCAGATAAACAGCAATTCCAGTTCACTATTTTTTACATACATTGTGCAGTACTGTGCAAATAATAATAATAATAATAATAATAAAAACTACAGCCTGGACAGATATCTCTATTCCAGATGACTGGAATAGACATTTGTTTCTACTCAAATTTGCTATTGTTATTTCAGGATTAAAATCTACTTTTTACGTGCTGCCCTCTGTTCCTACAGCTGTGTGTCAGGTTCAGGTTGTGTCACCTGTTCCAGGCCCCCAGTGAAGCCGACTTGTCTTAGGTGATTGTTGAAGAACATTTTGGGGTTTTCAGACGTGTCACGGGCGAACAGTAACCAACAAAAGACAGGCACTTCCTCTTCTGCCAGCATTCTGTTATGAAACTCCATGGCCTTGACCAGCATGAGGAACTTCAGCACCTCCAGAAGAGCGTATTCTTCTTCTCCACCCTGAAACACCTGATCACACACAGCCTGCTTGTCCTCCAGGCTCTCGGACTCTGCTGCTGCCTGCCACTGGAAACACACAGACAGTCGACACACACATGATAATAAATAAAATGAGATGCATATACAGTCAGGTTCATAAGTATTTGGTCAGTAACACGACTGTCATATTTTGCTTGGGTACACCAATAGAATGGATTTGAAATAAAACAGTCATGTGATTGACGTGTTTTTCAGTGACCTTCAAAAACTTTCAGCTTTAATTCAAGAGGTTTAATTAAAAAAATTTTTCTTTAACCATTTATAAAATACAGCTTAAAAAAAAAGTCTCATTTTGTCAGGCTCAAAAGTATTGGGACAAACTGACTAATATACTCAGCAAAAAAAGAAACGTCCTCTGACTTTCAACTGTTTTTACTTTCAGTAAACTTAATGTGTAAATATTTGTATGAACACTAAAAGAGTCAACACCATAAGACATAAACTAAAAATGTTTCACAATGTATCCCTGAATGAAGGGAGGCTCAAAATCAAAAGTACCAGTCAGTATCTGGTGGCCACCAGCTGCTTGAAGTACTGCAGTGCATCTCAGTGCATGGACTGGACCAGATTTGTCTGAGCACTGATTGAGGGATTGTGTGTTCCTGGTGTGACTCGGGCAGTTGTTGTGGCCATCCTGTACCTGTCACGCAGGTGTGATGCAGGTGTTGTTACACGTGGTCTTCCACTGCGAGGATGATCAGCTGTCCTTCCTGTAGCGCTGTCTTAGGCGTCTCAGTGCGGACATGGCAATTTATTACCCTAGCCACATCAGCATTCCTCATGCCTCCCTGCAGCATGCCTAATGCACGTTCACGCAGATGAGCAGGGACCCTGGGCATCTTTCTTTGGGTGTTTTTCAGTCGGTAGACAAGTCTCTTTAGTGTCCTGCGTTTTTAGAACTGTGACCTTAAATGCCTACTTTCTGTAAGCTGTTAAGGTCTTAACGACCATTCCACAGGTGCATGTTAATTAATTGATTATGGTTAATTGAACATGCATGGAAAACATTGTTTAAACCCTTTACAATGAAGATCTGTAAAGTTATTTGGATTTTTACAACATTATTGTTGAAATACACAGTCCTGAAAAAGGGATGTTTCTTTTTTTTGCTGAGTATACAGATCCTTCTCAAAAAATTTGCATATTGTGATAAAGTTAATTATTTTCACTTACACATTAGGTTAGGCAAAAAAAAAAAAAAAAAAAAAAAAAAATGGCCCTATCAAAGAGGTAGCAGAAACTTTAGGAGTAGCCAAATCCACAATTTGTTACATTCTTAAAAAAAATAAATAAAATGTACTAGTCAGCAAACATCAAAGGTCATGGAAGATATCTAAAGCGGAAGATCAAGGTATTCATTATTTGATAAAAATTCAACTTCAAAGACAATTCCAAAGTTCCAGTGGATCCAGGTCACTTGGTGTTCATTGATGATGTGATGGCTGATAAAAAGTAGCAGGATGAATTAGGATAATAGACTTTCTGCACAGATTCAATGAAATGCTGAAAAAACTGATATCATGCTACTTCATAACATAGACGAATCAACGATGTTGATTCACGGTGAGATGCGGTGTTGGGCACCGTGAGTTGCCGCGATTGCCTGCTGACGTTCCGTGAAGTTCGCCAAGGTCCGCAAACTTCCACGAGGCCCGCCAAAAAAAATTTTGAATATGTTTAATTTTTCACGCAGAAAGATGGTACCGTACTCACAACACCAAAAACTCGCGGTGAATCATAATGAACTCTATTTACGGCCACCGCGAGAAACCGAATAGGTGAGATAGGTGTATAAGGAAAAGAAATGAAAGCTGCAGTAAAAACCTGGCACACAATCTTAAAGGAGGAAACAATCATTTGGTGATGTTTATGGCATTAAAAGCAGTTTGTCCACTTACATTTGAGCCTTCGAAAAATATTTCTATCCAATTATTTTGTTAAAAACTTCAATATATTTTGATAGCTTCAGTCAAAACTATTCCATTGTACAGCGGCATAATTATCAAAATTGTGTCAATAACCAAATACCTACGGAACTCACCGTACTGAAGATGTTCACTAAGCATTAAACATATCATAAAATGTACAATAACATTCAACAATTGTGTTAAGTGTTTAGCATTTTGCCTTTTCCACATTAACGAACTAAAAAGATATTAGCAAACAAAATTTCTTTTCTAAGTGATTTACTCTTTTCTGCAGAAGCTCCAGATAGTGTTTAAGTTTCTCCACAGCATCCTCGTCCTCTCCTGCTTTGACACACTGAGGAGGGAACACCCACATACCGATCAACTGCTCCTGAGCTTCAATATTTTCTGGCAACTTCAAAATGCATTGAACAGAAGTATATTAGTGTTAGATTGTTTAACAGTCTGGAACAAGTAATGATTCTGACCACATGCACAAAGTGTAGAGATACTGGAACTCACAGATGACAGCAAGGTAACATTGTGTTTTAATTTAGTTATGTATATTTTGGCATATACAGTGGAACCTCGGATTACGAGTAACGCAGTTTATGAGTGTTCCGCAAGATGAGCAAAGATTTTTAATAAATGTTGACTTGAAAAACGAGCATTGTCTTGGTTTACGAGCACCGAGTATCATGAATCACACACGCGCTTCTTGTTTTGACGCAGGGCGTCACGTGATCACAACTGAGCCAACGGTTTTTCTCTCTCTTGCGCTGCAGAATCGTCTCCCCTGCTGGGTCTTCGTGCTCGTCTCTTACTGGTATAATCAACATCCGCGCACGCGTGTACTGTTTACTATAACACTGTGACCCCGTATGTGTGTAAAACATATTTTATTTTGTGTTCGGAAGCGCGTGTACATCGTGTGTACTGTTTCTTATAACACGTGTGTGTGCGCGAGTAAAGCAAAAGAAATTCTCAATACAGAGGTTATAAATCTATTTTCTTCCTCATGGCAGTGTGTGTGTGTGTGCGCATGCGAGCGTAATTTGACACTGTGCTGGCTATGGGTGTGTGTAGAGCCGTTCACAAACACACACACGCGCACACAAATATTAAGGCGAGAGAGACATGCTCTGCTCTCCGAAGAAAGTCTGCTCTGTCAAATCTTTTCAGAGGTAAGGTGCGGGTTCATTTGTTTTACTTTACAGTAGTGATTGTTAGTTTGCGCTCACACGAGTGTCTTAGCAATGTTCCAACTCAGAGAGAGACGTGATTTATGACCGGAAGTGTAGTCCAGTGCAGGAGATGCATTGTAGGTAATGCAGTTCGGTGTGTGAACGCGAATGCGAGATGTAAGCTAGGATACAGAGCCTGAGTTTTGTCCTTCGGTAGTTTTTTTTGTTGGATTTAAGAGCAGGATCCACCCGAAAGTTTGTACTATAGCCCGACAATGCAGCAAATAAAAGAACAGTCATCGACCAGTTTGTCCATCTCATCATTACACGAGCATTAATTAACGGGCTGTTACAACATTAAAATAAAGCGGAGAAGCTTTAATAATTTAGAAGAGAACAACAGTCTTTCCATTAATGTGCGTGTGTTTAATTCAGACGAAAGGAGAAAGTTTTACTGTAAGATGAGAAGGGGGAGACAGGAGGGGCTGAAAGCAAGAGTCTCCACTTACTCTAGCCTCTCTCTCTCACACACACACACACACACACACACACACACACACACACACACACACACACACACAGCGCCTGCGTGCACAAACAGGTTAATTTGTTTTATTTTTACTTTATATTTTGTATTAATTATTTTTTTTATTTCTTTTTTGGGGCTGTAGAACAAATAATTTAAGTTTCCATTATTTCTTATGGGAAAATAAAATTTGGTTTACGAGTGTTTTGGAATACGAGCCCACTTCCGGAACGAATTATGCTCATAATCCGAGGTTCCACTGTACCATTAAAAAAAAAACATTTATTTGACTTTATCCCAATTTGACTAAACTGACTTTAACATTATGATCCATTCTTTAGTATCGTAGTAGTGAGATTCAAAATAACCAATTTACAAGCTCTTACCAATGTAAAGTCTTCCTCTAGTAACCAGGCTGGTGTGCGCGTTGTACTGGCCAGCACCTGATACAGAGTAGCTCTCAGAGAGCAGTAGTTGTCGCCCCTTACTCTCCTCAGCCCAGTAAAACTACAACACATCTCAGAGTAACCCTGCAAAAATCAATTAAAGAAATTTTTTAATATAAAATTTATTTATTGTTTCAGCTTAAAATTCAAAGTTGAACTAACACTAACACTTTTAGATTTTCCATAGAAGAAGCACCTTCAGGGGATGGAGAATGATGGTATACAGTGTTTTTAACTATAACTATTTTGTTATATGAGCACGTTGGATAGTTTGACAAACCTAGACACATTGGTGGTATCAATAGCAGGACTTTCAGCTATGGTGACTCAGATAGTAAAGATTACAAACAGCGCAAGGTGGGAAGGTCAGATCGACAAATCTAGATCAGATCCTATGGAGATACATTTCCATTCCTCTCAATGTGGAACTGCAGGATGTGCATGGGAGAAATTAGACACTCCTTAGCCAGTGGACATGGAGACCACCATGTTAGTGTGGACATTATAAGAAGGTCAGAGACTGATTCCCGTCAATGGCAAGGAGTATTGTTTCCTCCTTCCCTGATAGGTATAAGAGCTTTCAGGCTAACAGCTAACACAACCTTCAAAGTCTCATCTGTGCATACAGTATGAGACGCTGAGATAGATGTGGAGATGACCTCCAAAACAGACACCAGTCTACGCAATGTTATCTGTAATGTCTTGTGCTATGTCTCCTTCTATAGTGGCACAGCTGACAGCATGGAGAAAATAACGAGAAAATCTAAGCAAATTTTAACCCGATGATGAAAGCTATTGTGTGTGTGTGTGTGTGTGTATATATATATATATTATATATAGGCTGATGGCAGCCAAAGAAAATTTTTGGTTGATACAAAAAGGTGCGTCCGATCCTTCTCTGGCGGTTTCTAAATATAGCGGTTCTGTTGTGTCTCGTGTCGCAAGCTCAGTGACGCAGTAATGACGATTTTCTTCGGCCAATCAGTGACCAGCGGAGTTTACACGTCACGTTTTGGTAACGGTTCGGCGTGCTTGGAACCTCGGCAGAGGTGGTACTAAAAAAAGGACCAGGTACCATGTACTGTTCCCAGTGGAAAACCCCCCAAAAGTGACCCACTGAACCGAGTCGTGCCGTACTATGCAGTGGAAAAGCGCCATAAGTGGTGCTGGGACATTTTTACTTTATTAACAAAAACTAATATTTCCCAATATTTAAATAGGATGGCAAAAATGGGAATTAAAGACAGGTGAATGTAATATATTAATTTGATAGGTGAATGTAATATATTAATAGGAAACTTAACACAAAGTGGAGATCATAGTAAATTTAAATAAGAATAATCAGAATGCTGAGATAATTTCATAACACTAACTCACTCATAGTCTATACCGCTTTATGCTGTATACATGGTCGCGGGGGCCTGGAGCAGGAGACTTAGGGCACGAGGTGGGGTACACCCAGGATGGGGTGCCTATCCATCGCAGGGCACACACGCAAACATGCTCATTCACACACAACGAGCAAATTAGCCTAATGTGCATGTATTTGGACTACCCAGAGAAAACCCACCAAGCCCTGGAGGTGCGAGGTGTTAATTCACTGTGCTGCCATTTTATTACACTATGTGTGTATATTTTTTTTATAAGTTCTACATGTTATTTAACTAATGGATGAGCAGTTTTTCCGCAGAATTAGCGTTTAGTAATCTACAATTTAAAACTAGATTGCCCATTCATGTTTAAATCTTAACAAAAGGACAAAATACCTATAAAGTGGTGCTTTAATCAAAATACTCTAAAAAAATAAAAAAGGATTTAAAGTTTATAATCATACTTTCAAATCAATGTGTTAATTCAACTTATAATGTATTGTTTAATAGACATATGAGAACTTCTTACTGTTCTGAAAGCCTATGAAAGCTCTGAAGTTCACTTTGTTTCTCAGTAGTGTTCTATCCGGTAATACTCCTGTATTTGCACTGCAGGACTAACACAGCTGCCATCCCTCTATACGCCTCACTCACCTTTCTGATGAGATTGCTCTTGGCTGTATTTCCCTTCCACTCTCTCTCACTGTACTCCAGAATATCAACTGGATCGTCTAAACTGCATTTATCCTCCACTCCAGGGACTGAAAGGAGAAAGACCACATGAAAATGTCAACAAACTGAGATACACTGCAGTATCTGAAAACAACTGTATAACAAATTTGTTTAAAGATTTACATTTGTGTTCATACAGTTGGCTCTAATTGACCATGTACACTATAGAATTATTTTTTATAAATGACTTAAAAAATTTACTTTTGTGTATATATATTACTTATGCAGATTAGAAGTAAATCTGGTCCACAACTAGAAGGCGAGTGGAGACATGGAAACATAGATTGGAGCATGCTGTACTGCTTACAGGCTTATGTAAATAGAACTGGTTCAAAGTGACAAGCGGTAGGTAGAGGTCATGTGTACACAAATATCTTTCTGCACAAAATTGCCATTCTGTGAAACGGCCTTTCAAAGATTTCAAGGACAGCGTGAAATGATGGCCCTAGTTCTGAAGAAATAGCAAAAAAGCATGGAAGAACTGTATGTAAGGTCTGAGTCAAGACCATTTTTTTTTTTTATGTTTAGGTTGGAATTATACTCTCAGGCCAGAAAAGTCACTGTTTCAGAACAACAATCAGTCAGGGAGAAAAAAAAAGCTCGAAAAGGAATTACCAAATTTACTTGATTTGGATAAAAACTGTCTAACACATTTTTAATACCTGGATTAGAGCTGCACGATATTAGGAAAATATGCGATATGCGATATTGTTGTTGAATACTGGGATAACGATATTTCTTGCGATATAACATTTCCCTAGAGAAATGCATTTTTTTATTATTATTATTGCCTATTTTTTAAAATTATTTATTTATATGTAATGATCATACTAAAATAAACAGGTAATAGATATTCGTCTGATGTAATTAAATCTAATTCAGGCTAAAAAGAAACTATATGTCAAGGAAGTTGCAAATATTTAGACTTCAAAACACTATGAATGACTTAAAACCCTCAGCAGATATTCTGACTTCTGGTTTGCTGTTACTATAAACCTGCCAACACAATATGAATTACTTTCAAACATGACTTTTTATTTACATGTAACCATACACTCATCAATAGTGTCTTAAAACAAGAGCATCTTTTAAACTAAATATTCTCTTTGGCTTGCCTGTTTTTTTTAAATAAAAATAAATATTATTAAACAAAAATTAAATAAAAAAAATACTATTTGTCACACAGACACACGCACGCGCGCGCATGCACACACACGCACTCGCTCCGCGACCGGCACTAGGACCCGGAAGTAATGCGGGCGCGAACCCGGAAGTATAAGAGGAGTAAACAAACTAGTGCATACAGCTTAGTCACTGAGTTCACCATGTCGGTTCAGATTCGAGTGTGTGTTTATAGGACGCGGGTTAAATGTGTGTTTTTCCCTTGCTCCCCTTCTGTGAGAGTCCTTAAACTAATTTGCGTGGTTATCCTGCCTACTCGCTTGCTTCCGCGTTTGGGTTTACCATCTATAAAGGGCTAACGGCTAATCACGGCTAACGGCTAATCGCTAAATCTTCTGATCATCCGGGGTTAGTTCGCGACAGAATGAAGTATAAAGATATAAATAATATATATATATATATATATATATATATATATATAAAGATATAAGCGGGTATAAACATATTAAGGGCCCATCTGATTGGTCAAATTTGTACACACAAATGCTTGGCAAATAAAGTATTTATCACAACTCCTTGCGATATGGTTATCGCGCATGCCATTATCGCGATAACGATATTTTTTCGATATATCGTGCAGCCCTAACCTGGATGAATAATGCTGAAGAAATGCGATGGGGGAGACGACAACAACAAAAACAACCAAAACACGAATAACCATGATTAAACATCACTTAAACGCTTCGTAAAGTTGAATTGGCCACCACATTCAAATGCTAAAGGTAGTTGAGCAAAATATTGGAGCATCTTTTTTGTTTGTTTTGTTTTGGGCCAGGCAGTGGATAACACATTTACATTTAGGCATTTGGGCATTCCAGAGCGACTTACATTTTTATCTCAGTATACATCGGAGCAATTGAGGGTTAAGGGCCTTGCTCAAGGGCCCAACAGTGGCAACTTGGTGGTTGTGGGGTTTGAACCTGGGATCTTCCGAACCGTAGTCCAATGCCTTAACCACTGAGCTACCTCTGGCCCGTGTTAATACAGTTCAATGACACTGTTCTGCTTCAACTTTATGAAGATACACACTGATGTACATCAAATATGATTAATACTTGTAAACTCCAGCAGTGGCACCAATTTAACTTCTTTGTCCTGCACTTGGTCTATCTCTTCATCACCCTGGTAGAGATCTTCATTTCTGATAAAAACAAAAACAAAAAAACAAGCACAATAAATAATGCCTGGAAAACCCCTTGACGTTGTGCTATTTTGACATTAATACTTACTGTTCATGCTCGTCCTTCTCTGCAATGTTTTCTATGTCGCTCACAGGTATCAATGCAACTTTTATATCAGGGCTACTGCTCAAAACAATCTCTTCTCCCTTTTGGCCTTGAGTCCTTCCTGCATTCTCTTTTTCATCTTCTGCTGTCGTCTCATCATTCTCACAGGCCTGTGGTGGCGCTGGCTCCCCCTCCTCCATGAGGACGTGTTCCAATGGGAATGTCTCACTTGGACCAGTATCCTTGCTTTCAGGCTCATTTTCATCAACATGTTCACTGCAAATGAGGCAATTCGGGTGGTATTATAACCAATTGACATGATTCACAGGAAACTTTATAGCTTTGTCCATTAAATGGTTCATTTGTCACTGTTGACCATCGAGTTAAAAATAAAGTTTGCCCGCTTCGGAGTCCAATAACACATCGTTGCCTCGTGCTGTAATCACTAACATAATATTAAACCTCCTCCACAAATGTCTTCTTTATGACTAATAGTTAATAAAAATCTAATGTGTAGATTTATACGCATGTGCCTGCTAATAAAAGCGTTGTAAAATGCAGCACTGTAATTTATGTCTCTCTGTAAATACTCACACATTCTCCAAAGGCCACTCTAAACTTAAGAGATCATAATACAGTATAGATTGCTTCTGGCAGCCTGTTCAACCCACATTGCATGAAAATACAGCTCCTAATTTATGTGAACATATTTTCAGAAGTAAAATAACATATCTATTTCAGAATTTAGAACTGCTGAAAAACATATGTTAAAACATGTTGTTGGTCCTTTGCCTTTAGTTAGTACATATAAATAGTAAACTTAAAAAAAAAAACTATTAATAGACAGCCAGAAACTTCCACCTTGTGATCTCAAAGTAACAACACTGTGGTGGCTGCGCTATAATCTCCCCCCTTCTTAATATCAAAACAAATTTAGAAAACTGGACATTTAATTCCACCTTGTGGTGGGAAATGTAAACAACAGGAAGTGCTTACTCAGGTTCCTCTGTAGAATGTGGTTTCTCTACAGGAGCATGTGTGAGCAAATTTTGACCATTTTGAAAAGCCTGTTGAACTTCTTCTTCCTCTTGTACACACTCGGTGATTGTCTCATGGGGCTCTGTAGTGTCTGTTGGCTCTCGTTTCTCCAGGTCCTCTGCAACACTAAAAATAGAGAGAAGAGAAATTATTTAACTTGACATCAACTCATGTGGTTCTGATCTGGGGATGCAAAGTTAACATGACACATAAATGACTAGATCTGTACAGTGGAGTTATAGATCTAAGAATATGTGATATTATTTATGTGACTTGACATTCTAATAAAGACTGAACAGAAGTCAAAATGACAACTGGCACAGCATAATTATCGTAAATAATTATATTTTTGATCACTACAAGCATTAACAAATTATAAAATCCTCAATACTTTTATTTGGAAACCATTTATTTTTTGTTATACTGTACGGTATACTGATGTTGTATTTGTATTGCATTTATAGACAAGTCAAATGTCAGATGCTAATTTAAAGAAAATAATTCATAAGGTAGAATCAGAGTCTCTTACAGATACAGCGGTTATATACAGTATGTGAGCTCATGCTCCTAAGAACAACACAGTACTGTTTATAGCCTTATACATATACACAAAAATAAAATATTTGGTGAATGCCAGATAATGATTGTGACTTTTTCTTTGCCAAAGTGTCATGTGATAATGCTCTTTTGACACCAAAGCCAAGTGTATGGTGTACGTTTCTTACAGGGCTGAGTTGCCAGCTCAATGCCCGATTGCATCTGAGCAGCTGAGTATGAAGAACCTTGCTCAAGATCTCAACAGTGTAAACAACCGGGGACCTTCTGATCAGTAGTCTCTACCTTCTGATCAGTAGTCCTATCTGAATTATTACCTATTCAATAATAAATGAATCGTATTTATTAATACAAAATGTTACTTAAAAATAAATAAATTAATTACAATATGTTGATTTGATTATTCATTAATTACCAATAATTAGGCTATGTAATAACTCTGAAATTACTTTCCAGAGCAGGAGGTGGCAGTAGTATTTGGGTGCCTGTCCCCCAAAAGACGACCTAAACAAATCAGGCTTGTGGGGGGGGGGGGGGGGGGGGGGGGGGGCGAGGGGATCAGATAAGCATGTATTTTTCCACCCAAAATTATTAAATTATTTAATATTAAATTATTCATAGGAAATTTCCACCCCACCTCAGGGCGCTCCGATCTCAACCAACAGTTTTACCAACCAGGGAGAGTGAAAACCTTAATGTTCTTCCTCCAGCTGCATCTTTTCTAACTGCTGCTTATGCACCATTAGTAGGCAGCATAAAGAAAACCTGTGATTGATGTGGAAATGCAAGTATGCCATACCTCCACTTCTGGAAGCACAGCAAATTTTGCTCCGTGGGACTCCCAGCCATGGGTGACTCTGGCACCATTGGGATTTGAACTTGTGATCTCCAGTTAACAAAAGAAGAATGCTTTTCTGTTGCTCCTACTGTGCAGTTTATAGATGTAGGCCATAAAACCATCCTAGATAGAACTCTCACACAGCTATGAACCTATGTGAAGCTTTTTTTTTGTACAGGTAACTTTGCTTTGAGTATACTGTAGTAGTCATAAAATACAGACTTATAGTAGTGTGTTACAGTTGTAGAGTCTGGGACTTTTCTCAACTAAATGTTTCCTAAGCAACCCACGTTCACAGGAAGCATGTGTTAGACTGACCTTTTCTTTTGCGGTGTCAATAATCGGGTGTCATCAAGGTTTAAAAAAGTCTGAGTGTGAATCAAATTGGGAAAAATATAAAAGTCAATCCGAAACTGATCTCCAGGTTCAGGCCAGTATCTAGAACACACTCAGAGTCTGTAGTGCGGTAACTAGGCTATTATTAAAATGTAAGGAGTAGAAAGTACAGATTATTGCTTAAAAATGTAAGGAGTAGAAGTAAAAAGTCGGCTGAAAAATAATTACTCCAGTAAAGTATAGATACCCAAAATTTCTACTTAAGTAAGGTAATAAAGTATTTGTACTTCGTTACTTGACACCTCTGTCCACGGTGTACCCTGCCTCATGCCCTAAGTCTCCATGGATATGCTCTAGGTCCCCGCAACTATGAATACAGGATAAAGCGGTATAGAAGATGAGTGAATGAGAGTGAGTGGGCCTACATTTAACCGATATTGACATAAGAGAAAGAGAGTCAGAGACTAATACACTGGTAAAAACAACTTAAAACAAGCAATATATGTTCACCTCTTACTGTGTGTAGGGGGTTCATCCAATAACTCTTGGTTCTCAGTATGTGAAGGTTCCTCACATGGTTTCTGCACTACCTCAGTCAATAGAGGTTCTTCTACATTTACCTCAGCTGGCTTCTCATCTTTCAAATCCCCATCCCCATCTGTCAAGTCATTCACTTTGCCTTTCTCTACAGACTTTACAGTAGATTCCTCAATAATGTTCACAGACTCTGGGGTTTCCTGAGTTTTAGAAGGTAAGAAGTCTTCCTTTACACCAACATCCTCTTTGTGGATTTCCAGCCCTTTACCAGCAACAGCTTTTTCAATGGCTAGGGCTGTTTTTTCTACATCAGTTGAGGGTTGTGATAAAGATGTAAAATGTTCTGAATTGGAATTGTCAGGTAGTAAGTGTGCACTGTTATCTGCAACATCCACAGAAGTAAGGATTTTTTTCGATTCAAGTCCATCCACTGGCAAGTCACTCAAAACTGATTCATCTGTTTGAAGGATGTCAGTTGTAGGTAAAACTTCTACGGGTGCTTTGAGCTCATCCTCCTCTGTATCTACCTCACCAGCTTCTCTTTTATTATTCATCTCAGCAGAAACTTCCGCATAATTTTTATTTTTATCCACTTCAGCTGACCGCATCTCTGCGTCCTCTTCAGGAACCTCCTTTTGTGCATCCACTTGCACAACATGTAGTTCATCAGCCATTTTTGCCAGTGCATCCGGTACCATCAACTCGTGGACACCAGATTCATCCTCTTGTTCCAGTGCATCAGATAACTCAACTTGTTTTTCCTCTTTCACTATAGCTGTAGCCAACTCTGTTGGTGTGCTAACTGGCAGTGTATCGGTGTCTTCAGTGGCAGAAGTCTGAATCTCTTTTGTAGTCTCATCATCCTCTTTTGCTTCCATGACTGTAGTAGTGGCATCTTCTGGTTCATGTGACTCTTTTGAGACAGGTGAGGCACTTTGGCAAGTTTGTGCAGCTAGAGAGACATCAGTGTGGAGCATCTGGATTACAGAACCATAAGAACTCTGTGCAGAACCCTCAGCTAACTTGGAAGCTCCTACAGGTTGTGTGCTGTTTACAGCTTTTTCTTGCCTGTCTTCATTTTTGCTGTTGGAAAAATAATAAATGGTCACTCAATATTTTATTAGTACTCATTACATCACAGTTGTCAAAAAGGTTTTACTGAACACCTTACCCCTCTTCGACCGCCAGTGCCTGGCTAATTCCATCAGTTGTTAGCGGCCTTGCTGAAACCTTAGAATCCGGTGAGTTTAGCAGCCCCTGCGTTTCATCCACCGTGTGATCACACGGGTTTGATGTTGGGCAGCACAACCTGTTTCCCATGTTAACGGCTTGCAAGCGCTTTCAGCCAATCATCTGAAATGGGTTGCAAACATCTTTTCCTCATGTAAATACCAGACTGAAGAATATCCAAATAAATTAGGACAGTTAGATGCCAAGTTACCCTTGGTCCTCCACTACCAGTGAATAAGAACACATACAGTACCTGTGATATTCCAATCTGATGATGATTGATTATCAGCAGAACCTGAAGTGGTCCAGACAGGTCCAACATTCAAGCCTGTTAACAGCAAATATATATATAATATTAAATTAGAAAATTAGTTGGAGTTATGACTAGCAGGGTGGCTCAGCACAGAGGATTGCCACCTGAGCCCAGGGTTTTAAGCTTGTGTTACTGTCTATGCAGTGTTTCTGTACATGCACATGGGCGTCCCTCTGGTTCTATGGTTTCCACCCACCTACAGAAACATGTGGGTGGGTTGACTGGCTGTAATAAATTGCCCTAAGGTGTGAATGAATGTGTGACTGTGTATATGGCTCTTGCTATAGTATGTCATGGACAGCCAGAGCCAGTCCGGGGTTTAGCATGCAGGTTCTAGATCTGCTGTGAGTTCAAGCAAGACAAAATGCTAATAAAAAGACGATGACAAGAATGCCAGTGAAAGTAGGATGAGAACGAAAACTTGTGTATGTTGCTGTACTGGTTTAGACCAGTTCAAGAGCGAAGAGAAAGATCATCAAATATTCACAAGTCAAAAGTCAAGCATGCAGTCAATGCATGACTACCTGATCACATAAATCACAACACAGTGCATATAGAGACAGTAGCAGCAAATAACCGGAGTTGCAAATCCAGAATTGGGACTGTAGGGTTTATCCTTTCAACTGCGGCATTCGCACTATGCACACTATGTAAGCTAATACGCATCCTCTGGAGATCACTGCTATGCCTTTCTGTTTCTGCTTCTTTTTTTTTTAAATAGTAGTAGTAGTTTGAGAATCATTGCTTTATTATTTAATTTTACTTTATGATTTAATAAATCTTGAAGTCATATAATCGTCCCACTCAGTGCCAAACACGAACATCTGACTTACGGAACAATGAAACAACTGTTTGAAGCGCGCGCGCACGCACGCACACACACACACACTTTACTACTCTCACTTCTTTAAATTCAAACAAATCATGAAAGTTGTTTCCTACACGCGCGACAGGTGCTCCTGGTGTACGACAGCGCGTGCGACAAACTCGCGACACGCTCACGCGCACCGAACGACCAGAAAAGATTGTATTTACTTTTTACTCTTTACGTATTTTAAAAAGCGTGTATCGAATATATATAAAGATGGTATTGTATTAAATAAGCACTTCTCGTTTACCTACCTAACTGATGCAGCCTTCGCCTGACATTTGTTGGAATACCACCATTTTCGCCAAACAGGAAGTTTGAGCTTTTATTAAAACGTTAGTTTCGCTTTTCCTCCTGGACCACGCCCATTCGGGATTTTTTTTTTACACACATTTAAATAAATAAACCGTCCACAATAACGTCTTAGGCCAGTTCATAAATGGAGTAAGAGCTGGACACGGTTTAAACAGAGTAAAGGGTTTAATCAAGTTCTTGCGCAGTTGTAAGAAGAGACTCGAGTCTCCGGCCGCGTCCCAATCCACATACTAGTGACGCTTATTTAGCGGCGCTTTTCTCAGTTAAAATAATCTTACGGCAGCTTTACAAAGACGGAAAATCAAACAGCAAAAAAGGGGAAAAAACTAAAAGTATTGCGTAATGATTAATGGGGGGGGGGGGACAATATTATGAAGAAATAATAAACATCTATAATGACCTGTCACATACAGACAGTACTGTAGTTTTGCTGATGCCACATTACATGTACATGTCCAATAAATATATTATGTACTTTTAATTATGAAAAACATTCTTACTTTAATGCTCAATATTGAATTGCAGCGTTTTATTTTTATTATTGTTTTAAGGGCCAAGTTCAAGGAAATGTCTTGTCACTTTAATCATACATGCAAATGGGATGATTAATGATTAAAGATATTTTTATGAAATAAATAACATTTTATAAAAAATAAATAGAACACTAAAATTATGAAACAATAATTGATTATAATTAATAATATGAAATAAACAATCTGTCACCCCAAACTGTGTAATTTGTGCTACAGTTTTATTTTGAAATACATTTGACAAATTAAAATTGTTCTGGGGCCAAAGGTCACTAGAGGAAAGGAACTGGACAAATTTAAAAGACATGTCAGATGTCATTAGTGTTACTCGTTTTATAATTATAACTGTCAAGAATAGGACATAACAGATTACACATCTAATAATTAATTGATTTTTACAGATGGAAGCATATGAAAAAGTAACTCCCCCTAAACCTAATTACTGCTTGTGCCACCCTTGGCAGCAAACAATTGCAATCGAGCATTTTCGAAATCTGGCAATAAGTCTTTCATGGCACTATGGAGGAATTTTGGCCCACTCTTCTTTACAGAATTGTGGTTTCTCTAAATTGACATTGGTGTTACAATTACCACGCCCACTTTTTTGTTCCAGGAAGAGAAATAACACCAGTAAAAAAAAATTTATATGCAGTTCTATTTTTTTGTGGGCTAAAGTTTAGTGTTTATTAGGGAGGTAAGTTATTGCTATTGAAGAAATTGTAGGTGTGAAGGAAGAAATAGATTTCAGGAGATTTTTCTGACACAAATTCCACCTTTTCAGTAGAATGACTCATATACTCTTAACAACTCGTACAGATAATGTAATGTGCAGTATGTAGTAAATAGTGAGGTGTGTAGATGTAGTTCACTAGAGCAGTGTCGAAATGCTCAGTTCTAACTGGCCAAAAAGCATGATATGATTTTCTTTCTGTAGTCACATTGCTGTGAAAAAGTATCTTTTTTTCTGTTTTTATTCTTTTGATTGTCACAATTAAGTCATTTAGATCCTTAAGATGATTTTAATATTACACAAAGATAATCAGAGTAAATGCAAAATGCAGTTTTTAAATGATAATTTTAATTAAGTATTTTCATAATTTCATAAGTCCAAACCTACCTGGTCCTATATGAAAAAGTAATTGTCCCCTAAACCTAATAACGGACTATGCCACTCTTGGCAGCAAACGATTGCAATTGAGCATTTTCGATATCTGAACGAGTTCTTCACGTCCCTGTGGAGAAATTTTGGCCCACTCTTCTTCGCAGAATTGTGTTAGTTCAGCCAATGGGTTTTCATATGAATGGTCTGTTTAAGGTCATGCCACAGGCTTTGAGAATTTCAGAATGCAAGTTCGGACTTTGACTAGGCCACACTAAAACATTAATTTTGTTATTTTGAGCCACTCAGTCTATCTGGTGGGTTTCAGAACATTGTCCTGCTGCACCCAACTGCGCTTATGTTTGAGGTCACAAACTGATACACGTGTGATTTCATTCAGGATTTTCTGGTAAAGCACAGAATTTTATCTGAGCCACTATCTGTGCATGATGAAGCCTTGAAGATAATCTACACTGTTCAGCCATAACACTGTAAGATGAAGTGAATAACATTATCTTGTTACAATGGCACACCTCAAGGTAAAATAGTGACTGTCAAAGGTGCCGAAGGCTCAAAGAAGAGCATTAACGCTATACCAAAGCACACCTTTAGAGGTCTCGTGGAACTCAAAAAAACTCATGTAATAATTCACACAAAGGACTTGAATGTAGATGCTCAACATAAACTCAGTTGTGTATAATCATGATGTACATTTTTTTCTGCTAGGACACGTCCAAAAAAGTTGCCAGCATCAATGATGTGTAAAAGGTCAAACTGGAGCTTAAAGATTTGACAGAAAAGCTTTAAAGGACCAAGGTCATTGCACTTATGCATGCATATTTTGTCTCTTTAAATTTAAACAAGGAAAAAAAGGGAAGGTGGTGACAGAACGACAGGAACTAACATTTTTTTTTTGCAGTTCCACAACAGATAGTAATGTAAAACTTACAAATAATTATAATTATCATCACTGGTAAAACACTATGATGTGAATTAAACATGTTTTGCCTCAGTCCACCACACAATAAGTGATTTCTTTAGTCTCTCCTTTAAAATAAATAAATAAATAAATGAATCCCAAAACAAAAAATGTTTTTCTTGAAATTATTTATTGAGATGCTGTTTGTAAAAATTTACTACAGAAACACCAAGTATTGAAACTGAAGCTCACTCATCTTGTAATAAATTCAAACAGATGCGTGTCTGAGCTGTTGAATATGGAGCCTCAGCTCTTCAGGCAGTCCCATTTCAGTCACAAGCTCCACACACCTGTGAAGTAACAGACTCTCCCTATTCATGAATAAAGTCTCAGTATGAATTCCAGCTGAACTCTCATTAATGTCCTTGACAGGTTCACAGCAGTCACTCTGTCCTTTCCGGCAACATTCATCGTCTTTATCGTTTCTGCAGGGTCCATGATCACTCTGATCCATACCCAAGTCATCCATATCTCCAACAAGCTCTGATACACTGGGAGGAGGCAACTCTTGGGCTTTGCGCATGGCCTCGAATAGGCCTTCTTCATATTTCTCTACTTTCTGAAGAAGCTGTGTGATGGACTCTGAGCTCACTGAGAGCTGGGACTGACTCCAACACCGCAGGGCACTGTGGAAGGCAAGGACAGCGGGTCAATTTTATTGCATAATACTTTTAAATAAATGAGCTAATTGGTAATTATATAATTCTAATATAATAACATACTAATTTAAATAATTTAACTTGACCTGGAAATTCTCCTGCATATTACACAAAACTATCTCAGAAAAGCACACCAACTAGAAATGAATAATATATTTTTTGTGATGTAAAAACATCCTAGCGCCAAGCTAAACCTTTGCTCAACAAAATGTAACAAAACCTTTACAAAAACTGACTAGAAAATGGAGAGTACAGAGAAATACTGTGCAAAAGCATGAACATAACGAGAATGGGCTATTTCTGGTGTGTACAGGATGTGTACAGAGGTCACACTGAAGTCAGGCAGAGCAGACAATTCGCATGAACAACCACAATATTGTGGTGATGTGACAGAACCTTCTCCACAGAGGAGGGGAAAAGCAGCACACAAAGCACCACTTAATGATCTGAGTGGATGCCCCTTATGTACTGTATATCTATGCTTTTAGAAGCTTTTAGAAATACAGGTGCTTGCAAAAAAAACAGACTGATGTATCTGTATAACAACCAATAAAAAACATACATTCTTCCTGTAAGTACTTTAAAACATACTAGTTCTCTTTCAAAGCCAAAATGAAGTACAGGTCAGCAGTCTAGAAATTTAGACTAAATGAAAGAAATGGGGGGGGGGGGGGGAAATGGGGGGGTGGCTGGACCAGGGACTGTTCTAGGGAAGGTAAACATAAGGTAATAGAATTTCATTATAAAAACTTGTAACAACATTATATCTAATTCCACTGTTTGAATAGTGGGAAAGCAAAAGCCATTAAAGACATTAAAGACTATCTCCGTTAGGAGTTAAAAATAATAGTACAGGTTAGAGTGAAGTGTTTTGGGGTGACTGAACAACACCAAAGAAATATTTTCTTTTCCCAAATCTCGCTGTGTGGTGCAAACCTAAGGCAGTGTATAATTAACACCCATCACCTTATCATAATTAATACATTGGTGGAAGCATCACACTCTGAGGACACTTTTCATCCTCTGAAATTGGGCGATTTTTGTAAAAATTTAAGAAAGAATAGATGGGACAAAACGGGTAGATCATCCAATAGAATTGGCTCTAGTCTTGTAGTATTTAAAGCTTTGGAGAAACTTAAGCTTATAACAGGACAGTGATCTCAAACACAAAAGCAAAACAATAAAGCTATACAAAAGTGAGCCAGTTCCCCCAAGTACAGAGGAAATGTTTATTTTGGAGCAGTAGTGTCTGACACAGGAATTTAAAAAAAAGGCCAGAAGTGTTCTTTCCAAACAAAGCTGATGATACCAACAAGTGATGGCCATTAGAAACTCAAAGTGCAGCAGTAAAGATTTATGTGGCACAGGAACAAATCTCTCTTACTATTTCCGGGCAATTCATCCAAACCAAATAATAAACCATAGCGTTTTATTTTTATTTTTTCTAATTCTGTTTTTACTGCTGAATTCTGTTAACTTTTTTTTTTATATATATATATATATATTTGGCTGCTGTTGGTCAGAAGAAAAGTCTGACAGTTTAATTTATATTTAAATGTGCCCCCCCCCCCCCCCCCCCAAAATAAAACAAATACTGATCAATGATTCTACCTGTTGTTCTTTACATAACTACTAGTCTGCTTTGTGATATACAGTCCAATTTAAAGCACTGGAAATGTGGATTTGGTGATCCTAATCAGTTTGTATCTGGATCAGAGTGATCCTATTTAATTCTGCATTGAACAACCAGCAAAAAATTAAGATGGATTACCTGAATAACAAACCATGGGATTTCCAAATGTATATCATTCTGGTCCAGATTAGACTTGGGCCCAGCCAGATACAGACTTACTTACTACATACTAAATATGGATTGTTGCATAGTAATTTAATTGCATGAAATAATTTATTATCTTGACTGTCATTGTTAGAAACATAAGAACGTCATTAAAATACCTTCTTTTCAATACCTTTGGTCAGCACTGCAGCATACGTTTAAAGGGAGATAAGTTTAATCTGGCATTAGCAGTATGGATACACATGGTCGTTTTGGTCACTTGAAAAGAAAAGTGATTAAAAGTAAATACTTACCTAAGGATTCCTTTGCATTGACCAATAGCCTTCATTTTAACAGCTCCTTCTCTGTAGCCCAAGTTGAAACCCTGCTGAAGGGAAGCCTCCTTGCCAGCGTCAATTCCATCCCTGAAACCGTCCTGATAGAAAACCACATTGTCCATTCCAGTCCCGTCCCCAGTGTTATTATATCAAGTTTAAATTCTTTATACTGTTAGTACAGAAAGTGTGTCACGCACTCAATCACTCATTCACCATCGACAACGCTTTATCCTGTGCACAGGGTTTAGTCTAACCAAGGAGACACAGTGGGGGACACCCTGGATAGGATGCCAATCCATCAGAGGACGGACACACGCACTCATCTGGGAACACCAATTAGCCTAATCCGCATGACTATGGAAGGAAACCCATCAAACACAGGGAGAACAAGCAAACTCCACGCACACACAGATCTGGAGTGGGAATCGAACCCGGACCCTAGAGGTGAAAGGGGACAGTGCTAAACACTCAGTCACTGTGCTGCCAGGGTGTGTGTGGAATACAATTAATCAAAACATTATTTCAAAATGAGTAACGCTGATTGATGCTGTCTCATATTTCTGTGTGTGTGTGTGTGTGTGTGTGTGTGTGTGTGTGTGTATGAAGTTTAGGGACTGTCATCCCATCCATGGTGCATTCCTGCCGCCCCAGGACAGGTTCCTTATCCAATTCAAACTCTTAACAGGAATATGGAATTATTGTAGATGAGAGGCAATATTGAATATTAAACTCTTTTCACACAAACATGCCTCCCAGTTCCAATATTAACCCCAAATACCTCCAGGTCCACGTGCTTTTACACACACTTCCGGAAAACAAACAGCATGACTCAGATTTTTAGGAAATTGCAGCTCGCCATAATCAGATTGTGTAACGTTCCTGTTTTTTTTTTATATATATATTTATATATATAATCGTGAATGTACCTTTACGAGATTTTGAATCTAATTATAATAAAACATTACGTATGTAGGGACTGGTTTGAAGGTAAAAATCCATAATGGTAACCTGTGTCACCGCTAAAATAAACCCGGAAAGCCGCCTCACCTTAGCTCGCTTTTCCATATTGTATCTCCATTCTTTGTTTTGAAGGCTGAGTTCATCAACGTCATCATCAAAAACATCGTCGTTTCGCGGCACCGCTGTTACCCAGGACATGCTGACTGACACTACAACTCTCTCAGCTCACCGACACCAAAACTGCTCATTCCGACCATCCACTACGGCCTTTTACACCCGTCTCTAACAGCGCTTCTCCATAATAACACGCCTGTGGAGGAGCTCGCCATGTCTCTGACCACGTGACCACGTCGTCTAATCGCGTTCTTCCTTCACACTTGCTTTGGAACTGACTCTCACCCACAGCGCCACCTATCGTCTGGCATGTTTATACAGATGGGCCCAAAAAATTGTACACACACTTCAACATGAAAAATATACTCAGATTAGCCATAACATTGTGACCAGCTGCTTTTGCCACCATAACAGTGATTCACTATGTGTTCTGACACCGTTGTATCACTACCAGCATTAACATTTTCATCAATTTGATTTATGCTAGCGCTTCTATTGACTGGACGTCCTATTACTAGCGTAACAACAGGAATAAATACAGTGGTCACTATTGGCCTCCACAGTCCTTAGTTGGACTACAGAGGTTTGTCTAGACATCACAATTTGGCCCTTGTCAAAGTCACTCAAATCCTTAAGCTTGCCTGAAAAAAAAAAGGTTCACTTGCTGCCTAATATACCCCACCCGCTTCTAGCCGCCATTGTAACGAGATATTTAAAATGTAGCTGGGCCTCCTAGTGGAGCAGTGGTAAAGTGCTCGCCCTATCATCCGGAGATTGCTGGCTCGGTTCCCGGGTGATGCTGTAACCTCTTACAGCCGGAGGTCTCGCTGAATGACCGAGCTCTCTCAGAGGGGAGCGATGAGAGGTACTCTACAGCCAATCAGGGGCATCTGTGAACTCTCTGATAGCGCTGTCCTTCGAGTGTGTTACGCCGTCCCTAATGGTGCGTGAGCGAGATAAGATGCGGCCGGCTGGCGTCGCGTGGTACGGAGGAAATATGTTATCAGTTTAATTAATATATGAGGACCTTATATTAAATGGATTTTTAGTTTAGGGAGCAGGAACAGGGGCTTGCTCCATCCGCTCCATGCATCAACCTGGTATTGCAGTACTTCCAGGAATGGTGCACCAAAAAAAAAAAAAAAGTCTTCGGCCCTTCCGGGTGAATGGTAGTTGTAGCCTTAATGTGGGAGACCCCTAGTGACAGGGAGGAATTGGACACGACTAAATTAGGGAGAAAATCGGGGGAAAAAATCGAAAAAATAAAATAAAATAAATGTAGCTACTGTGAGAAGGGCCAGAAGACCAGGTCAGAGCCACTCCAAAACTGCAGCGTAGCTCTTGTGATATGTTCACAGACTGCAGTGAACAGGCACTACCAAAAATGTGAAAGTAATCCAGTGAACTGGCAACAGGATCATGGGTGACCAAGGGTCACTGATACACATAGGGATCAAAGGCCAGCCATGCTGGCCATCCAACAGAAGTGCTGTTGTAGATCAAATTAATGAGAAGGGTAATGCTGGTTGTGATAGAAAGGTGTCAGAACACAGGCCGTTATTGTTTTGGTGGCAAAAAGGGGGGGACTACTCAATATTAGTCATAATGTTATGCCTAATCATACTGAAATCTTTAGAGAAAACATAATACTACACATTACATGTAATCCAATTTGAGGTTTAAAAAAGGGGGTATACAGTGGTGTGAAAAACTATTTGCCCCTTCCTGATTTCTTATTCTTTTGCATGTTTGTCACACTTAAATGTTTCTGCTAATCAAAAACCGTTAACTATTAGTCAAAGATAACATAACTGAACACAAAATGCAGTTTTTAAATGAAGGTTTACGTTATTAAGGGAGAAAAAAAACTCCAAATCTACATGGCCCTGTGTGAAAAAGTGATTGCCCCCCTTGTTAAAAAATAACTTAACTGTGGTTTATCACACCTGAGTTCAATTTCTGTAGTCACCCCCAGGCCTGATTACTGCCACACCTGTTTCAATCAAGAACTCACTTAAATAGGAGCTACCTGACACAGAGAAGTAGACCAAAAGCACCTCAAACGCTAGACATCATGCCAAGATCCAAAGAAATTCAGGAACAAATGAGAACAAAAGTAATTGAGATCTATCAGTCTGGTAAAGGTTATAAAGCCATTTCTAAAGCTTTGGGACTCCAGTGAACCACAGTGAGAGCCATTATCCACAAATGGCAAAAACATGGAACAGCGGTGAACCTTCCCAGGAGTGGCCGGCCGACCAAAATTACCCCAAGAGCGCAGAGACGACTCATCCGAGAGGCCACAAAAGACCCCAGGACAACATCTAAAGAACTGCAGGCCTCACTTGCCTCAATTAAGGTCAGTGTTCACGACTCCACCATAAGAAAGAGACTGGGCAAAAACGGCCTGCATGGCAGATTTCCAAGGCGCAAACCACTTTTAAGCAAAAAGAATATTAAGGCTCGTCTCAATTTTGCTAAAAAACATCTCCATGATTCCCAAGACTTTTGGGAAAATAACTTGTGGACCGACGAGACAAAAGTTGAACTTTTTGGAAGGTGTGTGTCCCGTTACATCTGGCGTAAAAGTAACACAGCATTTCAGAAAAAGAACATCATACCAACAGTAAAATATGGTGGTGGTAGTGTGATGGTCTGGGGTTGTTTTGCTGCTTCAGGACCTGGAAGGCTTGCTGTGATAGATGGAACCATGAATTCTACTGTCTACCAAAAAATCCTGAAGGAGAATGTCCGGCCATCTGTTCGCCAACTCAAGCTGAAGCGATCTTGGGTGCTGCAGCAGGACAATGACCCAAAACACACCAGCAAATCCACCTCTGAATGGCTGAAGAAAAACAAAATGAAGACTTTGGAGTGGCCTAGTCAAAGTCCTGACCTGAATCCTATTGAGATGTTGTGGCATGACCTTAAAAAGGCGGTTCATGCTAGAAAACCCTCAAATAAAGCTGAATTACAACAATTCTGCAAAGATGAGTGGGCCAAAATTCCTCCAGAGCGCTGTAAAAGACTCGTTGCAAGTTATCGCAAACGCTTGATTGCAGTTATTGCTGCTAAGGGTGGCCCAACCAGTTATTAGGTTCAGGGGGCAATTACTTTTTCACACAGGGCCATGTAGGTTTGGATTTTTTTTCTCCCTAAATAATAAAACCCCTCATTTAAAAACTGCATTTTGTGTTTACTTGTGTTATCTTTGACTAATAGTTAAATGTGTTTGATGATCAGAAACATTTTGTGTGACAAACATGCAAAAGAATAAGAAATCAGGAGGGGGGCAAATAGTTTTTCACACCACTGTAGATAACATTTCAAGTGTGTATTCATTTTGGGGACCCTCTTAGATAAAATAACTTTGCCTTTAAATTTAAGCTGTAGAAAAATGTTTTAAGTTTTTAAGTTTTAACAGTTTTTAAATACCTCTAAGAATCAGAATCATGCTTTTATGTGCAAGTATGCTTACAACACACAAAAAAATTGTCTTTGGTTATACAGTAGCTCAGGATGGCACGGTGGTGTAGTGGTTAGCTTGCACCTCCTGGGTTAAGTGTTTGACTCCTGCCTCAGGTCTGTGCTTGGTGGGTTTCCTCTGGTTACATGCAAATTAGTTTAACTGCCATTCCAAATTTCCCAATGTTTATGTGTGTATGTGGATTGGCACCCTGTCCAGCGTGTACCCCCACCTCATGCCCTAAGTCTCCAGAACCAGTAACAAGATAAGCAGTATAGAGGATGAATGTATACAGAGTACAGTAGCTCAAATTAGACTTAAGTGACAATAAACACTAGAACACACATTTCCACCTGAGTTTAACAGTCATGCTTGCAGAGTAAGAGAGCTTCAGATTAATTATTTTAAAAGAAAGTAACATATAAAGCAGTTACACTTTAGAGTCTACTGGCCACCAATATATGCACAGTCAAGTCAAGACATATAGTTTCTTTAGTCATTTTACCAAACAGTATTAATGATGCTTTGATGTGCGTATACTCTATGAAGCAAGCTGTGTAATGGAGTGTGTTCCATTCATGAACTAGTATCTATCTGAGAGTAAGAGTTACTGTATGTATTAGGAGCTTCGCATGCAGTAATGGTTCCTACACTGATAAGGTGATACACCTTCACTGTAAGGTGCCAAATATACAGGTGCTCCAGGTTGACCTTATGGGACAACATACTGTATTGAAATTGAGTGAAAAACTCTGAAAAATTGACTATTTTGGAGCTACAAGCAGAATCCTGTGGTCTGAATGCTGATTATTGTACAGTGTAGCCAGAATGCAGAAATATGTGTAGAAGATAATGAGGCCAGTCATGGGCCAGTGCCTTATGTCTCAGCGTACTGTCCTGCTCCATTAGGAGGAACCACTGGCATCAATTGGTCTCATTTATCAACCTGGATGTGAAAAGATTTATGTGTAAATCATTTGTAGGATCATTTACACAAGAGATTTAGTATTCATGGAAATACTGTAGGTTTTTAAACCACTGTGCACATAAGGCAAAAGCCATAAACGAATGCTATAGAAAGGTTTAGTGCATGCCACAGCACGACTGAGGATGTTTAAACGCTGGAATGATTTTATGCGAGGATGAAAGCTGATGAATTGGATCCATTTGTCGTATCATCTTCATTTAATGCTCTGAAACACTCTTGATCAAGTACTCTGGCCAAGACCCCTAATAGCAGTTTGCCTGTATGATGTGCTTGGTGTCCATGTGTACCAGGCGCACAGGCAGCATTTTTTTTTTTTGGTCAAAGTTGCATTTTCTTTCATTTGTTTCAAGATGTGAACATTTTATACTTAATATGTTTATTCAAATATAAATCAATAAAAACCTCTACTGCCATTCTTCCTTTCACCATATTGCAGTCATTTCAAGCTCCTGTCCTTTGAGACTAAGTGCAAATATCGTGTGTTGGGAATGTGCTTCGTATGTAATGCATGAACAAGGTACACAAAAGAGTACAAAGAAGATGAGCATGTTTGAATCTTTTTTAAATGCTGTGGATTATTTGTTGTTTATTAAACAAATATTTGCAGACCATTTTAATTAATGATTAATAAATGAGGTTCAGTGATTTCATTTGGCATCAGGTCCAATAGTGTCAAACATGTCACTTCTGGGCCCAGACACTATTATCCTGGCCAGAGTTTTTCCTCACTAAGACCAACCCTGTGTGATTTTACCTGAGAAGCTTTTGTGCAAAGGAGAGAGCACCAGTTGATGTCATGCTGCCCTGGTGATTGATGTATCTCAGTAAAGAAATGGTAAGAGGAATTTTACGGACAAATAGTTCATCTTCATCCTGAGACAGCTGATGTCTTCTAATCTTTTAAATCAGAATCAAGATAGCAAAATGAATGACTATAATGTATAATGTAATGTATACATACAGTAAATGGTCGTTCTGGCATTATCTATATCTATCTATCTATCTATCTATCTATCTATCTATAAACACACAGACACACATACGCTGTATAATAATAATATACTACTGTATTATTATTATTATTATTATTATTAATAATATTATTATTAATATTTTAATACAGAGCATGTGTGTGCCAAAGAAGCTACTTCTGAAGTTTTTGCAACAAGGACGTGAGCAATCTTTGATCGCTAAATTTTAAAGTGCTAACTTCAGCCATTTTGAAGAGATTAATTTATATGTGCCCCAAAATGGCCATTTTCAGTGTTATACTGTCTCACTACACAATAATAATTTCTAGAATTTCTTAATTGTTGCTTAAATTGGTTTTTGGTAAAAGCTCAAAAAGCAAAAAAATCTATAGTGTCTGTAACCATGGCAGATTATTGTTTCACTCAGGTATTTTAAGTGAGACACTTTTAGCAATAATATCATATTTTGGCCAATATACCTCTATATCATTATTTGTTTTATCTTTGATGATAAAGTGATGAAGCTTAAAGTTCTTTAAGGTCAATAATATGAAAGTACTATAAAACCCAGAATGTGTTTAACATGAGAATTATGAGGAGAATCATGAGGGAATAACTTGCAGGTTTGGTTTATTTAAGGGCATTGTAATACCCAGGTGGTGTAGTGGTTAGCACTGTTGCCTTGCACCTCCATGGTCCGGGTTCGATTCCCGGCCAGGCTTGATTCCCGTCTCTGTGTGCATGGAGGTTGTATGTTCCCCCCGTGCTTGGTGGGTTTCCTCCAGGTAATCCAGTTTCCTCCCACAGTCCAAAGATATGCAGATTAGGCTAATTGGCGTTCCCAAAAAATTGACCATAGTGTGTGTGTGTGTGTGTGTGTGTGTGTGTGTGTGTGTGTGTGTGCTCTGCGATGGCACGCTGTCCAGGGTGTACCCTGCCTCGTGCCCTGAGTCTCCTGAGATAGGCTCCAGGTCCCCGCGACCCTGAATACAGGATAAAGCGGTATAGAAGATGAATGAATGTAATACCCATTTAAAGCAGAAAGGGTGCTGTAAGGCTTTGTCCACTAGATGGCGCTAAATTCTAATCGAACGCATGTAGTAGGCGACTGCTGTTGACTTTCAGCAACTTTGCCGTCTAACATAAATCATCGCAATGTGAACAATTATTAACGGCATCCTAGGTCTACTCTCAAACAAGCTGAGCTTTAAGGATTAAAAATTAAATAGGTTTACATTAAAAACCTAAATACAAAGCAAAATGATCGCAAATCAATGAACTCATTGTGATGTTTATGAAGACTGATCGACCCGATTATTAAATGATCATTGGCCAGTTCTGTTCCATGTCTACAGTACCATGTTCACCTGACCCACACACTGCAGGGAATGATGGGTCATGACCGGTCCACTGCCAAGTGCCAAGTGCCAAAGGCATACCTGAATAATTATTGCATATTTATATAATCTATTATTTAAAAAAATAAAAATAAATACACATTATTACCTTACATCTGGGATTGCGTGAGAAAAAAATCTTAAAACAACTCAAAAAAAGCATATCTTTCTAGAATTTACACTCTTTAAAATGTTTTTTGTTATAAATTGTTCGTTCATTCATTTTCTATACAGCTTAATCCTGTGTTCAGGGTTGCGGGGGACCTGGAGCCTATTATAAATTGTTTTTATTTTTATTATTATTATGAAATGTTATTGTTAATTTGATTTAATTAATAGCCATTTAAAATGTTACATATTATTATTATTGTTGTTGTTGTTATTTACCAATTCTGCAAGTGGGCACCAGAAGTGGCCCAGTAACCCAGTGACAGGATCAACCCGGAGCCAAGGTTCATGCCTGTGGGGTGCGAAGGTTAGCCCATCTGGTCAGATCCCACAGAAAAACCAATGTAACACAAATTGCTAAAAAAAAATGTCAATGCTGGCCACCATAGAAAGAATCAGAACACTCAGTGCACCATAACCTGCCATGTACTGGCTTTATCAGGGAAAGCGATCAAGGTTTCTGATCTGACCACCAAATTCCCTGAATCTTAATCCGACCCAGCATCCATGGAATGTGCTGGACCAACCAGTCTGATCCAAGGAGGCCGCAACCCCTAACCCACAAATATGTAATTCTAATTCTAATTATATATACAGTATATACACTACCGTTCAAAAGTTTTAGATCACTTTCTAACTCCATGATGGTTCCTGATTTTTATTTCTTTCTACATTGTAAAGGAATGCTGAAGGCGTCCAAAAAATGCATTAATCTCCTTTGAACAGTTGATATTGAGATGTGTCTGCTACTTCTGCTCTGTAAAGACTTCATAACGCCTCTAATCTGAGCTGCTGTTAATTGGTCATTTTTCAGGCTGATAACTCTAAATGAGGTAGGTTTTGGTCTCGCCCTCCTGGGACGGCCTTCACGAGAGCCAGTTTCATTATGGTGCTTGACGGATTTTGCAAATGCACTTGACAATACTGTTCTTGCAAGAACTATTACAGAAAGGCTGACCTCTGTGTCATATGTGTTATTCCATATGTGTTATTTTATAGTTTTTGAATGGTAGTATATATATATTTGTTTAATTCAATGTAATGTAATTCTAATTATATATATATATATATATATATATATATATATATATATATATATATATATATATATATATATATATATATATATATATATAAAATTAGAATTACATTACATTGAATTAAACAATTTGTTAAAGTCTCTAGCTTGATCCTATAAAACGGCTATAATGCAGTCAGAGGGATGATTAATGTAGCTCATTTAATTTACAAGCTCATCTAATATGTCACACTGTCTTTCAACCTGCAGAGCACTGTGCTGTAGATAAAAGCAAACTTAAACAGATCTGTGACCTTTGTAATGAAATTAATGAATGCACCTCATTAATCTAATGTCCTGATGGGACAAATATTTTGCAGGTATGCACTTTCTAAACAAGCCACCTGTCTCATTTTACTGGCATTTTTCATCCAGTTGTAAATGGTTCAGCTCTTACTGGATAGATAAAAGCCCACTTATGAAGTGTTGCATCAGCTTTATTTATTATTATTATTATTATTATTATTATTATTATTATTATTATTATTATTATTATTATAAATCTCCTAACTTTCATTTTCTGAGATGTGAGTGACTCATGATAATAATCTGTAGCCCCTAAACATTAGTATTGACATAAGTAATTTCCAAAACATTATTTTTATATTTTTGATCAAACCATCATTTATTCAGATCCACAAGAGTTTTCTACTGAAAAAAAAAAAAATCAAACATAAATAGGACACATAATCAGCTTGCTGGGCTGCTCAATGTATGCCTGTGCCATGTCCCCATTTCTGCCATTTTTGTTTGCTTTCAATATTCTTTCTTGCAAAACCCAGCATGGTGTATATCGTACTAACATCACATGACAATTATGGGTCAGCATGTGTTAGTGTGGTGGATAAAGACGGAAAACTGAGAAGTAAAGACTCTTACAGTATATCATTTTGAAGCCCTGAAACATTGTGCAACCCTGATTAAGAAATTTTAATTCATACAACTAATACATAAAATTTTTTAGTTTTAATATATTTGTATACAATCAAATCTATTAACTAGTTCATCATTAGCTATTAATCCGCATTTAGTTTAGGAACATTAAGCAAGAGTCGGCCTCGGGTAATTACAACAACACAGCAGTCCTGAGTGTCATACTGCTTTTATACACCAGTCCTATCAAACAAGAAAATGAATATGAAGAAGCTGACATTTCAGACACAGTATCAGTGCAAATAGGTCTCGAGGAAGCCAGAGCTGGAGTGTTGCATGCTGCCATTACTGCAACATGACTGGCAGTGAGTGTAGTTTCAGGGTAATGAACTATTGCTGGAATTTGAATTGTATGTAGTGTGTACAGGCAATACAGACAGTACAGAAATAAACATCAGCGCTCTTAAAATGTCATTCAATCAGAGTGGACCAGAACATACTGTGTAATGAGCAATACTGAACAAAACTACTAATGTTGTGAGTAGATTAGATGATAATAATGAAGAGTCAGTGAATTTATGAATTAATCAACTAAATTAGTAGCAGCAGAGTAAATTCCTTAATGCACAATGTTACCATTCACCATTCACAAGTACACTGATCTTACTCAGTTGTGTTGGTTAAGAATAGGTCTAATAGTCAGACTTGCTTTTTAGTTGATGGAACTTTCCCAGGGATTTCTGATGGGAAAAAACACATTATTCCTCTTATCAATATTGCATGTCCCCTGTCTTTCCTCCGCACCTTAGAGACAAACAAAAGAGGTCGCTGCTTTGTTTCAGGATAGACTATTCTTCATCGCACACTTCAAGAAAGCACACAGGAGACGTTTCGGACAAATGCACTTCGGCCGAGCCACGGTGCATTTGCACAAGCCGGACAACAATAGCACGGAGAGTACTCAGGAGGGCTGAGGTGGAGATTCTAGAGGCTCTGAGGCTTTTGCTTCACTCCAGTGGTGCACTCTTCCCCCCATCACACGCTGCCTCTCAGTGGGAAGAGCAAAAAAAACAAAAAAAAAACAAGGAGCCAGGGCCAATCACCTGACACATTTCCATCCAATTTCCACTGCCGAATGTGTTCATTTTCGGTTCTAATGGCATGTCATTTCGCCAGAGCCTTTGGTCAAGAATTAAACCTGGAATCAAAACAGATTTTCCGGGGGAGCAATCTTCCATCAAGTATTGATTTTTTTACACTCACGGAGCCTGTACTCCCTAATTTAACCTGACAGCGCACCACACAATGGACTAGAGAGCACCTTGGCGACTAGCAGAAGGAACTCCCTCCCTCTCGCTCCTTCTCCTTTTGCAATCTGCCTTTTAAAAAATGTAAGGGTAAAGAGAAAGTTTGGAGAGAAGAGGGGCTTGGCCACTGAAATAGAGGTTGAAGTAAATGTGTGCGTGTGTGTTTGTGTGAATGTGTGTGTGTGTGTGTGTGTTTACAGATGACACACCTTGTCCTCTGTTTTATCTTACCCCTTATTAACTTTTCAAGTGCAACTCAGGCAGGTTAGACTGAGAGGAATCAGAAAGAAGAGATAGAGAGTATGAGAAACAGAGGGAGACAACACGAAAGAGAAGAATGTCTTTCAGGGCACATCAGCTATCATTATGGGCCTGTTGACACCTCTCCTTGTGATTCCTCTCTTTAGTTGCACCCCCTTCTTGGCAGCCATTTTCTTTTTCGCTTCTCTGAGTGGCTGAGTGTTTCTGCCTGGCCTGCAGGGGGTCTCAAAAACGCCAGACCTCCGTGTCTTCACAGCCTGCCAGATTTTTGATGTACAATTTATGATTTATTTTGTTATTTATTTATGTCCTTTTAATTGAAGTCATTTAAAGTGTATTAAGCATTTTGTAAAAGCATCTGCATTCAAGATATTTTAGAATGCATCATCGGGCGAATGGGTGTGAAGGAGACGATCAAATGTTGAGTATCAAAGTATGTTGTGTCACAAATCATGTGACATGTGACACAAATCCTACACAAAAATTGATCGAGCAGATAGGTGCAAGAATTCAAACACTGCATGCAAAAAAATGACACAGTTTAAATAATTGCCAGATATTTAAATAAACAAATACTTATTATCCCAGAAAGTTATTTTAACCAGAAATTGTTCATTAAGATGTTTCAGCTGGCAATTCTTTTAACCCGAAATGCATCTTTATGTTCTCTTGCAAGACTCAAGACATAAACAGCTTTGTTGTCTCCTCGTTTTTTTCTGGTAATAGTGAAAAGTACTTAAAATGCTCCGTCATGTTTGATTATACACATGTATAGTACATCATTAACATCTGTAAAGGGTCTACTTTTATTTATGTACACTCACAATATCTACAAATCAGTGTACAATTTTACCCTGAATGTCTGTTTTTACACTTGTTATTTATCTTGGAACTGTTCCTGAAATTTTTGCAAGCGAATCTCAAGTTATTCTAAATCAACTACAAACAAAGAAATATGTTTTTGACCTGAAATAATTTTATTGTAGCACTTTTCTAAGTCACATACCTGACTAAAAGGGATAATTATGCAGCTCTGTATGCGGGTCTTTGGCTTCTCTGGTGTGAATTACAGCATTATTCATGATCATTCACGCCCCCTCGCATACGGCCTTTCTAAACAAAAAGTGTCTTAGGAAATTTAAATGAATGTATTGTTTTCTGTGAACACAAGATTACTGTTGTCCAGTTTGTGCTGAATTAATTTGTGTAACTTTCTGATGAGACGTGTTTGTTAATTCAAACATAAATATTCTTGCATTTTTTTAACATTCTTTTTTATGTTAAAAAATGTTTCTCATGTACTGTATGTAAAAGTCATCAAGTTTATGGGCAATTTGGTCATT
>CM060115.1:39801937-39846937 GCA_030522415.1 Channallabes apus | reverse complement strand
TTTTTCTTCTCTTACTTTTAGATTTGAAAGTTGTGTTTTTATTATGATGAACCTGAATGAAAGGAAGAAAGAAAGAAAGAAAGAAGGGAAAGGGGAGAATTTTTGTGCAGAATTTGGTGTTATTATTATTATTATTATTATTATGTATTGGTTTTACAGCTCAGTACTAAGGTAAATATGCTCTTAAGCCTCATGTTACAGCACACAGTGTATGTACAGTACAGTATAGAGTACACTGTAAGTTCTGTTTATCACAGTAGGTTAGTAAATCTTGACAAATTGCCTGTGATAGTCACAATCATTTCACTTTATGTCCAATTATCAATCTCTCTTGCAGCTTTATGTTCTTCTGTAAGCCTCAAGACAGATGTTAGTGGATGTTGATTCCCTTATTTTGTCGAAATATACCAATCTATATTAATTTGACAAACAATTTGTCAATTATTGATTAATTTGCTTAGTGTCACATAGAAATAATTTGTGTAACTTTTGATGTGACGTGTTGTGTCTTCTGACTTATGCAATATTATTGCACTTATGTTAATAAAAGCTAGGCAATTTGGTCATTTCAGACATTTTGAAAAACTGACGAGCAGAATGTTGCATGTGTGTTTGTTCCCTGGGCAGAAAAAAAGACACGACACTCTTGATCACAAAACGAAGAGAAAATACAACACGGTCTATACTGAAGCAGATCAATGTCTAACCATGTGCCTCTATCACAGCTTTGAATAAGCTCGGCCATGGACGTGATACAGTTCAGGTCATGTCACACACGCATGCGCAAACGTGCACACATGAACAATGCAGCAGTGAATCACTTTATTACCTTGAACAGATGCAATCAGACTAATACAGGCTATTTGGCATTGCATTCACAGTAACATTGAAACAGAGATGGAAGAAGTTCCATTTGCCTTCCATCTTTGCTTCTCGGTCAAAGCAGATTGACAGATAATAAACAATAGCTGAAGAAATAACACAATTACAGCCCTAAAAAAGAAATGTGTGTTTAAAAAAAAAAGTGGATGTGAAACAACTTCTACTGCCACACTTAAAAAGAATTCTAGGGGGAACGGAGAAAGAGGATGATGCGAACATCTTCGACATCGCTTCTCAGCCTAATGTTAATAATTTATGTTGTGTGTGCTTTTTTTTTTTATTTTTATGATGATTATTTATTTATTTACCACTCTTCCACTTGGCAGCTAGTCAGCTTTGAAAGGCTTTGTGGATGAGAAACTTTGGAGTCGAGTTTGTTGGGAGCTTCAGCCGAAAATGAGCTTCCCCTCTCTATCTCAGGCTTGTCTCATTATTGGTACCTGCTTTGACGAAAACGCTACAATATTGATGCAGATCAACCAGGGCGCAAGATAACTTTCAGCGGACCCTAAGGGAGTGTGTAATAAATTGCTGCGGCTAACACGTACTGTCAGTTTGCTTTTAGGTGTGAACTTCGTAATGAAATCTGGTTTGTGTGTGTGAAAAGGCTTTTGTGAGATTTCATGTTCAATCAGGACAGACAGAATATCAGGACACAAGGTACAGAGAAGAGGTCATTACTCAGGTAAATAGACATGCTTTTAAGTCACCTTAGTCGACATGCCTTCTTGACAGGCATGAAGTGGCCATTTGAGGCACAAGAACGAGGAAAGAGGAGCGAGGGGAATTTTAAAAAAGAAAAAACAAACAAACTGCGATGCACTAGATGTGCGCCGATGGACGTACAATATAAGTAGACGGGTAGACAAATACCTAAAGCATATGTACTACGAACAGGATTTTAAATATTTATAAATACATTATTAAGCATTTTATTGGTTCTTTGTGCAATCATTCATTCAATCATTCATAAATAACATGCAGTATTTTTCTGTCAATTCTATTTCTGAACAAACTTTAATGGTCACATTGTCTTTAAAGGTCCTATACTGGACACACTTATTCACAGTAGAATAATAATAAAATAATTTACTCTATTTATTGTGATAGAGCCTTAATAACTCTTTGGTAGTGTGTGACAGCTTAAAAAAACAGACATGTCCCAGAAAAGCAACAATTGGTCAATGACATTAAAAAAATCTAATGCAAATTCTAATTTTATTTGTCACATACTGTACATGACCACACACAGTTTGATATGCAGTACAATGCTTGTGACTGTTCGTGATCTAAAAAAAAGAGAGGATGGAATAGAAAGATAGGAAGATTTTTCTGTAATAGGAAAAATTGCATTAAAGGACATTTTAAATAGTGACATTTTGTACAAATCTACAATTTACAGGTTTACAGATAAGTTTATAATTAAAATATGTTTAAAATAAAAAATTTACTGGAAAATAAATAAAATTAAATAAAAAACAACTCTTAATATGGAATCACGCCGGTGTGTGTGGACGGACAGGGTTTAGACGTCAATCTGTGTATTTGGGTGTTTGTGTTTGTCATGTATGAACAAAGTTATCAGTACTTTCAAAACACGTACATTTTAGCCCTACCAGAATATGGGAATGACATTCCAAAAATGTTGAATTCACAAAATGATCATGTGTGTATGTTTTTTTTTTTTTTTTTTTTGCCTGCGTGACCTTTCCCCCGTACTGTATTTCATATTGTATAGTTGTCATATTTATATTTGGTTAAAATGTAATAAAAATAATTTCATCATATTGTGCTGAAAAATTATATGCATTAGTAAGATATTGTACTGTATCTGTATATATTAATTAAAACACAGAAATGCAAAAACACATCTAAAAAGCTCAGGGTTTTGATGGCTAACATAAGGTATTATTAACATTAATTAAGTAAGAATTTCAAATAACATTACCAGGAATTATAAAGAAAAGTAGGAGAAGAATTTTTTACTAGCTGTTTATGAGCACACACTCCCATCAAAACAAACGAACACTCAAGCAAGCCTGACTTTTAAAACTTTCCATTCACATTCCATATTGTGGCAAAAACAGTAAAGAACCACCCTTGAATTATGAGATAAGATTTTTACTGCAACATAATTCACGATGGCCTAACTATTTCAAGTGTTTCTAATAAATAATATTTGCAATAAACCCATTACTAAGAAGATTATTCTAATTCACCTAAATAATATATTTCTATGGCCTTTTGTAACACTTAGTATAATTAATGTAATTAAATTAAAATTTAGGCGGCACTGGGGCTAAGTGGTTAGCACTGTCGCCTTGCACCTCCGATGTCTGGGTTTGACTTACTGTAGGTTCGATTCCTGCCTTGGGGTCTGTGTGTGTGGAGTTTTCCATTTGCTTGGTGAGTTTCCTCCAAGTACTCTGGTTTCCTCCCACAGTCCAAAAACATGTAGATTAGGATAATCAGCATCCCCAAATCGCCCACAGAGCATGTGTGCATCTGCACACACTCCATCCAGGGTGTACCCCCTAGGATAGGCTCCAGGCCCCCGTGCCCCTGTATTCAGGATAAAGACGATGAGTGAGAAACTGAGAGACTGAGAGAGTAAGAATAGTGTATCACAGTGGAGACTGTGGAAGGAGTATCCAATGTTAGAACTTACTTCACATGCAAAACTTGGGTCTCATAATAATAATAATAATAATAATAATAATAATAATAATAATAATAACAACAACAACAAAAACAACAATAACAACAATAAAAAAATAACAACAACAACAATAATAATAAAAAAAAAAATAATAATACTTCAATAAAAGTACTTCATTATAGAATACAATAACAATTATTAATAATTAACTAATTAATTATTAAATAATTAACAATAAACAGACTTAATTTTTTATTTACTATGTAAATGAAAAAAACTACATACACAATTACATAATAAAATAAAACAAACAAGCAAACAAACAAACAAACAAATAAATAAATAACATAAAAGACCATATAACCAGTCAGATAAGTAGGATTCTAATCAGCATTTAAAACACCTATAGAGTTTTGGCTTCTAAAGTTCTTTGGAGCAATTATATCAGGATCCAGAAGTGCAAAACTGCATTTATTGTTATTAATATCTGTGCTATAATAAAATATATTTTGCACTTTCAGATGCAGTGTGTAACACAAATGACATAATTACCAATTAAGTCCATTTCAGTTGCAGGTTGTGATGCTACTACCGTAGCTAGTAGAACCCCATATGTGTTAATGTGATAATCTTCTCATACTGTAGGTGTAAAAGTAATAGTTCAGTATTCTTCCTTTCCTTCTGTTACTACTGTCTCTACTTGTACTATGTTTATCTGCTGATGTTATTACTATTATTTACTATTAGCAATTTTATTTCCATTGTTTTGTAAAGTTTATGCTATGGGGCTATTTACAGTATATAAGACACTGTATGTGGCGTAATCAGATGTATTTCATAAATTGCTGATCTCCTTGGATTTTCACACAAAAAATGTTTTTAGCTTTTACACAAATTGGTATAAAGGCAAATAAAATAAAAATAATAAATAAATGATTGGCAGAAACCCCTTGTTGATGAAAGAATTCCATAGGAGGATGACAAGATAACAGGAACGCTAATGTGCCTTGTGATAATTATTCTTTAGAAACATGGTGAGCAGAAAGGCATCTCAGAATGCACAGCACACTGGAGCTTGAGGCGGGTTTGGCTACAACAGTACAAGACCACATCAGGTTTCATTCTTGTGAACCAAGACATCAGATGAGGAATCTGAGGCTATAGTGGGCATTGATGACTCATTGCATTCATTGAATTTGTGACAACAATGCCATGGCCAGTGTCATTGAGATTACATTCAGCAGATATCTCAGAGCTGTTAGAAACTACCTGAGGGGAAAAAAAAGCTAGTGTGACAAGTTAAGACCTTCTGAAAAACTATAAAACTTACCATCAAATATTTTAATAAAACTGCACAAACATGCACCTGCATTTTTAACAAACAAACGCGTTGTCACATCAAATATTAGATTCCTAATTTGGTAGATTTTTAAAATGAGTAAATTTCAATATGTTTTAAGTTATTTTTGCTATTTCATTTTCCATGCATATGACTTTTATATAACTACATAGCTACTGGATGGACTTTAGTATTGTTTTGTGATATGGAAAATGGACACCATGCCATTCTGTTCATGTAGTGATACAATGTTGTACATTTTAAAAGTTTCCATTCCAATACAACTTCTTCAGCGATGTGATGACTTTTCTCAACTGATCTCAGAGCAGCTGAGGTGAGACATCGGACATAGAGTTGTTATAATAATAACCACTCTATGTCTATAATAATATATAATATTCTTATATTATAATATAGTATAATTATAATACTCTATAATAATATTCACCACCAGTCCACAAATCATCTGTTTTACCATAATTATTATTTCTTTTATAAAATAGGTACATCATGTGGTAACGACCGGTCCTCTAGCACTGTTGTTTTAAAAGGTACGTAAAGAAAGTTGACATTCTGAACATGTATCTGCTGTTTTAACTTATACTATTTAATTAATCTTCAAGTCTTCTCATGTGTATATTCTGTTATACAACACTTCCGTGGTGTTAATTTAATTTGACATCAATGGCGGCTGGTGCAAAAAAAAAAATTTGGTGGGGGGGGGGCGCAAACAAAATTTTACTTTTAATAATCACCTGTAAATAGCTATTCATCAGGTGATTAAGCATTATTACTACTAATATAAAGTATAGGCATGACTTACATCGCATCCAGTCAGCCAGATCCGCTTGCCATAAGAAGTGCTGGAAAAGCACTGAGTGTAAGCTCGGCCGCGATCACTTGACTGCTGCATAATTAGAAGATCTGGTTCAAGCTGTTGCCTTTCTTGTGCTTGAAATCATTTGATGGCATTTTGTCTTCAGCTGGGTCTCCATCGTTCTTGTGACTTTACCGCATTTGTTCTTCCCGTCCATTAATCGATCAGTGCATTATCCGGGGTACAATTTTATTCCTTCCTCATTGCATTATTTTTATTCTTTTTTTTTTATTCATTTATTTTTTATTCAGTAATGAATATGATTTCAAATATAGCAAAGTACAATACTGCAAACAAAACATACTTACAGTAAGTAAAAGTACAGATTTTAAAAACTACTTTAAAAAGTAGACGTATACAAAAAAACTGCTCAATTACAATAACGCGAGTCAATGTAATTTGTTACTTTCCACCTCTGCTGTACACATTCAGCATTTGTGAAATATTATTTATGAGACATCACTGTGGACTTCAGTATCACTTTTTTGACCCTGGTCATGGCCCTGAGTGTGAATAGTAAGAAATCAGATATTTCATGTCAAACAGTTGTTTATTCTTAATTATGGTACAAATAAATGTAACAGATCCGAAGCTGTTCAGGAATACACAAAGTGCAGCTTTACTGACCAAACATATATTGCTTTATATATATGTACAGTTTTCATAAAATGTAAAATTTAAATCATTAACTTTGGTTTCGAGGTGTCTAGATTCTCTCTCTCAATCTCTTTCTTTCTGTGTGTGTGTGTGTGTGTGTGTGTGTGTGTGTGTGTGTGTGTGTGTGTGTGTGTGTGTGTGTGTGTGTAAAATCAGTTCAAGACAATTGAGTTCGGTCACAAAGCACTCCTTGCTCCCTTATTATGTAGGGCAATTCCAGTCACAGTCAATAAAGTTCATCAATGTAAAACACATTGGGAGGTGGGGATCTGTGAGGGGCGGGCAAACAGACGAACAAACAAACAAACAAACAAATAAAACCATTACAATTATGTCTAAAAACGTCTATACACATGACCCTGGAAACCACAGCATGAAAGATAACCGGCAGAGACACACTCTATTTGAGTGCGCACCACGACTAGTTAAATCTACTTACACACATTTACACAAATCCACAAGTTGCGGTTCCCTTCTAAAAACTCCCTGCTCACTGCATACACAGACAGTCATGAGGTAATCTTGATGCTAGACGGTATGATGCTTCCATTCATTTTCCTCAAATATTTAAAGATTGTCAGCAACATTTAGCCATTTCTCTGTACAGTGTGCATATTACAATTGAGCTTTGGTCCAGCATTCAAAAGATGAACAAAGGCAGAACTCATTTCTTTGTCACTTGTTTTTTCTTTTCGTATTTGGTTACAGCTTCTTTGTTAAACTTCTGTATGATTTACCGTGTCTGTAACTATAAAAACCAGGTTAGTCAGATGGAATAAAAAAAAAAGAAAAAAAAAAGAAAAGGCATGATTATAAGTCAGAACTACAGTACAGATATATATATTTTTTAACCAAACACAACTGTAGTTTTATGGGGGAAGTTATAATGGGGGAAGTTAAGAGGACCCAAAAAAATAGCATTTTGGTGATTTGAATTTTTTATGGACATGCTTGTATCATTCATATGTATGTGATTGTGGGAATTACTTTTATTATAAATGCTTTGCTTTACTTGTCTGTAATAAAATTACTTCCAAAGCTCACCAGTTATAACAACATTTTTATTCATTGCTTTATGGACCAAAAACAACAAACTATTTAGGAGCGGTAAAGCAAAAACGTTTTCTTTAGAAAAAAAGCCTTCATATTTTATGTGGCATCCGGTACTTGTCATACGTTTCAAATTTAATTATAATAAATGATGTCATGATTCTCATGTTAAGGATTCTTTTTTTATATTATCTCAGTTTTTTTGGTATTCTCATAAACAAAAATTATATTAAATACTAAAGTTTACTTCAGTGCATAGTAATTACTATAGTAAATACTACAGTTTACTTCAGCATGTGGTAATTACTATAGTAAATACTACAGTTTACTTCAGCATGTGGTAATTACTATAGTAAATACTACAGTTTACTATAAAACACTATAATAATTACTATATTGTTTTTTAATGTGAATAAAGTTGTAAGGTAAAAATTAATACAGGCTGTAGTAATTACTATAGTAAATAGCACAGTTTATTACAGCATGTTATAATTTCTATAGTGAATACCACAGTCTACTATAGGGTGTAATTGTTTCCATAGTAATACTATAGTTTACTACAGCATGTATTAATTACTACAATACATACTATAGTTTACTATAATAATTACTATAGTAACTACAATTACTATATATATATATATATATATATATATATATATATATATATATATATATATATATAGTTTTATATAAATACTATAGTAAACTACAATATTTTTTCCTATTACAGTAGTTTTGCATGTGAATAAGATTGCAAGATAATTAAACATGTAAACCAGCACAGTTTGAAATACAGTAATAGCATAAACTATAGCACCTGGGGTGATAAAATCTATTATTTGTAACATATTCATATCATTAATAAGTTCACATTAATTTCTTAACAAATTTTGAATAATTTCAAATGAAGTATTAGGACAGTCTTAAGCATACCTTAACCCTAACCTGAACTGATGTTGACTAATTTTTACACATTAGTCAAATTAATATAGTTTCCAAAAGTTACTTATCCTGAGCAACTTTCCTCACCTTTATTTCTTGTAGAAACTTGATTTAAATTACACAATTTAAATTTTAATCTACCCTGCTACTTAAATTTGGGATTTTATTAGTATAACTGAAAAACTTAGGATTCCTCGAGCAGAGAAACCTTTACTGACTGTACTGAAAAACTATAATCTGTAATATAACCACAAAGCACAATCTTTCAGGTATTATGGGTATACAGTAGATGTAGGGATTGTGGTACCTCTTATTCTGATGCTGAATCATTTCAATTTCAACAAACTGTAAATTCCTCAGAATTGTTATGATACAACTCATTAAAAACACATGCATGATTAGATGCAGTTCATCAAACAAATTATTCCTCTGTTCAAGAATTCCTACAGATTTTTCTTTCTGAGAGAACTGGTTGTTCATTGTTTTTAACAGTTGTTTGTGTCTGACAAGTACAAAGTTACAACAAACTTACTGTACCAAATTATACAGCTAACAAAAAAACATGCACGAAAATGATAAATTGTAGAAATGATGTCATTTAATTTACCACTCATTGGTTGTGTGCTGCAAATCATGCAGACCTGAAGCCATTATTGGGACAAAACATTGAAAATTCTCATCACAGCAAAAGAAAATAAAGTAAAGTTTTTGCCCATGTATAGTCCTCAGGCTACAGCCCATGTCCTTGGGCTGAAGAATGATGTTCTTTGGCTAGAAGGCTTTGGCAATACAATGACATACTGTAGTTTAAGTCACAGCTGCAACAATGTTGGGTTCTGCCATATCGACCACCTTTGACATATAACCCATTCTTCCAGAGATAAAAAAATCTTTTAAATTATAACTTTACAAACAGGAGTGAGGTGACTAAAGAAAAGACCACAGGGATATGATGCGGTCATCTCTGAGACAAAGTTTCCAAAGAGTTGTGATTTCAATTTAAAGACAAAATCATTGTAATATTTACATATAAACCCAAGTGAGCAAGTGAGACAAAGATAATGTTACACCCTCCCACCACCCCAATGCCCCATCACATATATATATATATTCCCCCCCCCCCCTTTGGTCAGTACAAATGTAAAAATTTGGAACACATTTGCAAAAAGACAAAATAAAATATACAACAACAACAAAAAAAGAACAACTCATCAGGAATTAGACACATCAGACTTTGGTTGTAGTAGTTTTATAGCTGTCCTTGATTTAGGGTGATCTCTAGTGTAAATTCTCTGCTTTTGTTCTGACAAGGACCCCAAGTATGAAAGCATTTAAAGTTTATTTTACTTAAGTCTCCTCAATTCAAAGTCATTACAACACTATTACTATTTCTGTCCTTGTTGGTGGTCCATCACAGTACATGTTAGAAACATCCAGGTTTTTAGGGTCCAGTCCATTGAATCACTGTTAGTCCATTTTTTTTTTTGTTTCTCACATATGTCCAGCTGATCTATGGATGTTCTTCTAAAGGGTCAGCCAGTGGGTCCATAGGTGCGACACCTCCGAGCTCCGGCTGTTTCAGCCTCTTTATTGTGTTTTTAAGCGCCTGCCTTTTATTGCAGAACCAGACGCGGACCACCTCACGGTCGTAGTTCAGCTTTTCAGCAATCTCAGTCATTTCCTGGCCCGAGGGGTGTGTGTTCTTCTCGAAGTGGCTGTTAAGGATCTCCAGGGCCTGTGGTGTGAAAGAGGTCCGGCGCTTGCGCTTTTTCGATGGCTCACTGCCAATAAACTCGGTCAGGTTCTGCATGCCCGAGCGATGGCGGGCTTCTGCCTCGGCCATCCAGCGCTCCAGCACGGGCTTAATCTTCTGGGCGCTTTTTGGCGTGATGTCCAACTTCTCAAACCTGGCAGGATATAAAAGGCCAGGGTTCAGTTTGCCTGTCAGACTGCTAGCTATAGTGCTCTCTTGGGCTTCCTGTGGTAGGAAAAAGTGGCTTCTCAGGATGGTGTGTCTGGGGGAGAATTGAGAGAGAACAAGCTTACTTTGGCTGCCCTGACCGGGCGAACGGGGTTTGCTGCCTGACCCAGTTTCTCAGGAAGAGTCTCCTGCTCCAAGCTGCCAGTAAGAAAGAGAGTCTATCTTATGTCACTGTCTTGCTGTGTCAGCAATCGCATGCCTATGTTTTAACACCAGTAATAGGGCCTATGTTTTAAACACAGCCTTTTTTCCATTGCTACTTCACTTTGTAACTCTCTGTTCTCACTTTGCAGTGATGGACTGAGGAGACACTTCCACAGAATGGAAAAAAAATTCAGATGCTCAAAAATGATTCAGCATCTGCTACAACTGCTATAATTAAACAGACTAAGTGGGCTTAAATGCAGTTGTTTAACTCAAATGCACAGTGATTGCAACATAACACATTGATGTTTATTACCTCGTTTAATATTCATTCTTTTTCTGAGCAGCAAAATGTGCATTTAAATGTAGAAAACATTACTTATTGACATTTAGGCATAAATTATTGACTAAAATGGACAACTAGTTTAATACAAAACTGCTTTACAACTCCAAATAACTCTGAAACTTTCAGCAACCACCAGTTTTGCATAATAATTTAGTTTCCACAGATTGGGCCACATATTATTCATATTTGTGAAGTATACGTTCATTTTATGTTTAATTTAACTAAATAACACCTTGTAATCCAAAACCACCACTGTGCTATAAATTATAAATCAGCAGTATGATATTTCAGATTTTTTTAAATAGCAATTTACATTAAGGTTCCTAAATAAACAAGCAATTTAATGTATATTAACTGATATTCATATAAATGTTAACATACTTGCCATGACTAACAAAATATTCCACATAAATGATCACAAATCAATACTTAACATGTTTTCAAGCACTAATAATTTTGTGAACTTTTGCCAGTTAAGGTGCACGTTTCATTATTATTATTATTATTATTATTATTATTATTATTATTATTCATTTATTTTATTTATTTTTTAAATTATAAAGTGTTAGAGTTATGCATGATGGATTAACGCTGAAGCTCTTTTAAACTTATTTTAATTAATGAACCTTTATGTAAAATATTACAAATATTTTTTTTAACTGATTTAGTTATATTATTTATTTATCATGCTTACTGAAAATTAATTACATTCACCACATAAGATCATATTAAGGATAAAATCATACCTTCTTTCATGTGTGATTCAACAAAAAAGTAAAAAAGGCATCTTATATAGCCTGTTCACAGACAGAGCCACTGTAATGCAAGTGTGTACGATAGTGTATGAGGGTGTTCACTAAGCAGCTTACACCTGTCAGACAGGCCGAGAAAAGCCTAGCAGAGGGAGAAGAGAGAGAAGAGTCCCAGGCTTCTGCAAGGACGTCTTTGACGGAATCTTAACTGGCAGTTGAGGAGACGCCTCGAGCAGGGGCAAAGGCCTTTGCTCTCAGGACCCGAAATACAACAAGACACATTTTTTTTAGTCTTAACACGAGGATGAGTGACGGCCCTATGTGAACACTGGACAGAGGAGTTAGCAAAAGGCAGATATTTGGATTTTAATAGTGTCGTTGAAAATAGTTTCTTATTAAACTCCACATTGAACCAGAAATTAAAATTAGGGCCCTGAAAAAAAAAATACATACAGACAAACCAAGAGACGTTTTTTTATTATCTAAATGATACAGTGTATGCACTGTCTTTTCCTTATAACTTATACTACACAAACCTATGTATAAATATACTGTATGATTTACTGCATATGATATATAAAACATTCCATTAATGATGCTAGCATTGTTTTAAATATAATCATGGAAGAAATTTATGCTCTTTATGGCTATATAATGTATTTTTGTCTCTTCTCATTTAAATAAGTGCATGCCTGATAAAATACAAGATTCACATGAGAGACAATGTACACCCTTATGTATATTCCCCAATGTTAAGCATTGCTTCTGCCCAATATGTTTTGCAAATAACATTCAGTAGATAGTACATAAATCATTCATGTTAGCCGGTGTTTTACTGTGGGTTAATGGTATACATTCACATGGCTTAAATGTCTTAAAGCGGTTTCAAATTATGCAGTATCCATTTTGGAAGCGTTCATACGCATCACTGCATCCTAAATACTATTTGTGCTGCAGACCGTTGGTCATTGTATGTATGAGAAAGAGAATTCGATTATTACCGGAATATTGTATACATCCTTTTAAACAACTGATTCAAGTAAATTAGCAGGTTTTAATTGTATATATCCAGGAAATCTAATCCACGCTAGGATTTGTAACATTTTATCCAAGTGTGAAATTAACACTAAGAATAATTTGAAGGTTTTCAAGGCATTCATTAATGTCCAAGCTTTTTGATCCATTAGCTTTGATCAGGACTGACCACATCTTCTATGTGACTGTCGGGAAAAGCAGTAAAGATTTTTTTTTCTCTCAGTGTAAGCTATGTATGAGAGATCAGACAACATGGAGACATCTGTCAAGCTGAGTTTGACTGAGAACAGACACTATATGAGCCTAGATAAAAAAAAAAAACATGAACTCATCCTCATCCTTCTCATCTTTGTTGATTTTAACCAAAGGAAAGCATGTGAAATCTGCTGTTAAACCCCAGAACATATATAGAGCAGTCTGTCATGTCCAATGTCACACGAATTAACGAGTAATTAATTAAATAAATAAAATCATGTGTCCTCACTAAAGAACCAAGATGAAAGAACATGGAGTGAAAGCTTCACCTCAACCATTTGTTTTGCAACATAATGGCTTTTAATGCATGTTTCATTACCTTCTCAGCAATTTCATCTGAATCATATATATCGGGAAGAATAAATCTTTCATGCATAATTTTTTTGGGCAAGTTGCCTAATTCCATGGCAACTTGCCCCTCAGTCCTGTCATACTGTTTCAGGTTTTATTTGCCTTTTGATGTTGATAGGATGAAATGTTTACAATCGCTGTGACACAAACATTTCATCAAAGATCAGCTCTAAAAGATAAAACTATTCAACAAAGATATTCATTTGTGATGGGAAAATCAGTGTAAGATTATATCTCAAATACATATGCTACTTTCGCTTTCATTCCTGTGACCTGCTGTTTCCTACAGCAAAATACTGACCCTTGATGTAAGTGTATCCGAAACCGTGTAATGCCTTTGATGTAATGCGTTTGATGTGTTATAATGTATAGGAGCCTTCCTCTTTCTTGCGGTTGGTGAGCACATTTACGGAGCTCTTGGCACATGTACATATGGTTCGATGCATTGTGCTGCTGCCATGTGATTGGCTGACTTAAAGAGTGCGTATTGTAGATGTACCCTATAGCTTTATTGTACTATATTTATTAACTATATTCATTACTATTTCTACCTGTGTAAGATACTGATACTGTACTTATTGTACTGATGGTTTATTATTTCACCATGGATCAGACTTGTTCGTCCAGCGCATCCCATGGGTGCATGATCAGATTAGGGATGGTGACAGGATGGCGAAATACTCAATTAGCATTTAGAGCAGGTATGAGGCTTTATTTTATGGCCACTATTTACCATCATGTTTTATCTTATTGCTTTTTCTGGGCATTGAATAGCACTGGGTTTTAGTTGTTGTTTTTGTTTGTTTTATTCCATTCTGTAAGTAATATATTTGAAAATATTATTTTTGGGTTTTATTCATTCATTAGTATTTAACTCTATAATCAGAATGATTACAGAAAATTAAAATAATAAATTATAATAACTTAATAAGAAGTTGATAGTAAATAGCAAAATCACCCAGCTACCAATTAATAAGGAATGTTTCTAAATTCCTTGTATTTATGACAATGAAGTTTTATAAAAACTGCTGTATTTTTTCCAGTTGAATCCAATGAATTCAATTTATCGTTTGCCTGTCAAAACGCATTTTTCTTCCTTTTTCCCCCCTCAAATCCCCAGTGATGATGACATCAGTCCACATGCTAATGTATGTCATGTAGCCAGAGTATCATAAAGTGTATATCTGTAGATTTAGTCGTAGTATTATTGTGCTGCTTAGGTTTTGGAACTGATCAGCTTTTGCTCTCTTAAAAGCAAAATTATTGCATTAGGCAGTGCAAATGAGTTGAAGTTTTTATGTTACAGTTGGATAGTGTAATCATCAGGGATTAGGTGCTTTTGGAGTTGATATACAGTAATGACACTGTAAAATAACGGTTATGTGTCTGAACTCACTGACAATAACACAGACATGCCTGGACATTGCATATAGCAAATGTCATTTTATAGCATGCCAGTTTCTGAGCAGCACTTACCTGCAGATGGCAGATTGGCTGTAGGCAGGCCCTTCTGTGGCGCTGAGAGCCTGGCCCACCTGAGTTTGCGTCAGACCCAGAGACAGACGACGGATTTTAAAAGCTTTGGCAAATTCACGAATCTCCTCAAGATTCACACCATCCACTTCACTCGGAGCAGTCTGAGGGTCTGAGAAGCAAAAAAAAAAAAAAAAAAAGTGAACATAACTGTCAAAGCATGTGACCTTGAAATGGGGTAATTTATATTTAATTATCCTGTTTCTGTAATGTTGTTGTTGGAAAAAATGAGAGTTTCAAGAAAATCAAGAAAAATGCTATTATCATAAGGGATTTCAAGGCTCACAGCTCATTTCATTACTGAAATGAGCTTTTTAAACTTTATATCTATAGTGACTATGGCAAAGGATATATTCATTGCTAAAGTGAAAACCTTAGCAACCTTAGCAATCTCATCTCTCATATCTGCAGAACTTCAAAAAGAGATTTGAAAAAGCATTTCCCGGAATAAATTCAAGGCCTTTTTGTCTAAAATTCCTCCCTCATCCTACGTGAACTCAAAAATGAATTGAATTATAGTGCCCTCAAGAACACATCATATCATTTCCTGTTATCCAAAAACATGTGTGGGATGAAAGAAATTATTCCCATTGCATAAGCCATAGCTAGTCAATAAAATGTGTTTTTGTGTTGTCTCACACTGTAGCCCTGCTTAGCATTCTGCTTATGTAGGGAAAAAAGTTTGGCAGATTCAATTATTCATGTTGGTCATTATCAATGAATTATTAAAGAATCCTCTGGGCATATTGAAGGTAAAAACCTACTGAACCGACCCCTTGTCATTCCTCATAAGTAAATGTGATCTTCAAACATGGAGCAGTACTCGATTCTGCTATGGCCTGGTAATGTTTAATGGTGGAGATGAAGATGAAGATAAACGACTTATATTTAGAAAGACATGCTGAGTTACAGTTAAACTCATTTAAAGGGAAAAGTTTTTTTAAGATACAATGGAATAACTGTCCTTTAGTCCAACGTTAACAGACATGCAATTCCATATTGTCTTTTACGGTTTCTACTTTTTTTCTTTTTCTTTTGAGTGCGACAGATGTTGTGACCATAAAAATATTAGTCAAAAATAAAAAATAAAAACTTGCAGCAACTTTGCAGAAATATTTACCCTTCCACCTGGTACAATCCATCTCACCCACCAGCATATTATTGTCAGTTAAGTTAAAGTATATTTGATGTTGGGCTTAGTCTGACTTTTCAAAAAAGCTGTTCCTTTTCTTTTCTTTTTTTGGCACATTTTGCAATCGTAATTTTAGTTTCTTTTCCATGATTAAATAGCATTTTACATGAATTAAAAGCTAAATTAAAATTTTATTAATTATACTTATATGTAGTTACAATAACACTTCAAAATGGACTTGACATGTTTGTTTGCAACACGTACCTTACAAATACATATTCTATTTCCTAGTGAAGGTGAGAAAAACAGAAATAATAAGTACGGTAAAGATACTACATTACATATGAAATGTCTATTCAAGTCCATATTACATTACACATCTCTTTTTAAGAATAAGAACCACTTGCAAGTGGTAGGTCAATCCATATGTTTTTCTATACACTAAATACATTTGGGTATATAGTTGGATTAAAATTGTAGACATTTTCAGATTTAGTTTTCTAAAACAAATAGATAAATAGATGCTACACAACTAAGAACACATCACACCTTTTTTAAGCATCCATTTTTCATGTGATCAGAAATACAGTAGTATCATATACACAATACAGTAGATCTTGAGTATCTTGTTGCTCAGAAGTCCCATGTTACAGTAGTTTGATTGTTAAAATAATTGAAACGTAGTTTCAAAAACTTCTGGCCTGAACTTTCGGTTTTACTGTGAAGTCTCCATTACTTTAAAAAAAAAAAAGGATAAATGAAGACAAAAACCAGAGTAATGTCTAGGAGAAAAGCAATGTATTTTAAAATAAAAACAAAAATTGGTAGGAGAATCGAATAGAGCTACTGCAGAAGTAAAAATAGTGCTGTGAAACCCCTAAACAACTGTCATCAACGTCATCAACAAACTCTACAGGGCACGGCTGAGAGTAGCGCAATCCACCATTCGAAGAAGAAATATAGCTAAAAATTTACCAAAAAAAAAGGAAAATATTACCAAGATCCACAAAAAAAAAAAACAACGTGTTTGGTCAAGCACGGTAAAGTACTGTCATGGCTGCTTCCAGAACAAGCTCACTAATCTTTACCTATGACGGAAGATTACAGAAACATGTTGTCTGACAATTCATAGAAAAATGCGTCCAATCTAATTGTAAGCAATTTTATCAGGCAGCAAGACAATTACCCTAAAGCACTGCAAGACATTAAAGGACTTCATCAGGGACAAGAGGGAGACATCATTTTTAGACTGACCTCTAAAAGTCAATCATCGGCCCTTAACTGATCAGCATTTCACCCCACAAAACAAACAAAAACAGAAAGAAGATGTGCTAAACGCTTGGAAAAAGCATGACAAAAGGTGAAGACAATCGTTTCCTGGGGTCAGTGAGTCACTAGCTTAATGCAGTTACTGCTCACTTAAAAAACCAGGTGGTCTGCCAGCAAAGGCGCCAAGTTCTAATTTGCTTAACACGTCTATAAACATATTATGTAATTAAATGAAATTCTGAACTATCATCTCATTTTCATCTTTTGATCTCAAAACCCTGTGTACCTTTAGTGTATAGAAAAACAACAGAATTTAGCCTTGCCGTTCCAATACTTTTGAGGAGGGGACTGTGTAATATATATAGCAATACCATGAAACCAGATAAATAAATAAATACTGGAAATAGGGAAGACATTTTCTATTTCTTTAGATAAAACTGAAATATAAAGCCTTAATTCATCGAGCCCGATCAAAGCAAACATTCAGCCCTTTGTAACTCTGGGTCACTGATTTTTCATACTTCTTTCAACCTATGTTCTCCAGATTTGCGCTAGACAAGGACACTGTGAAAAATACAGTGTGGCGTAGAAAGCTGCACCATGGCAGCAAATTGATGAAATGAATAGAGAATGCCAGAGGTACTACATACATTTTGACACAGAAGAAGGGTAGAAAAGAAATATGAAACAGACCATTGGCTGCGTTTGCAACAAGTCGATCAATGGCAACTTCCCTTTTATTGAATTCAAAACTCCATCGCAGATGGCTTTGAAACAGGTTTAAGGCAATTGCCTGTGACAAATGAGAATTTATCTAAGTAAAGCAGTTTTTTAAAGAGACGCCGGGTCTGTGACAGGCAGCAGGGAGTGATTTATATGTGGTGGCTAAGCAACTCTGCACACAAGGCTCTGTTTATGACACAAACGCTTTTTAATGCACACAGTCACAAAGAAAAAAAGTGCACAAAAACAATCCAAATACTGTTTCGGCTCCAGACAAAGACAAGAATAAATATCAGTACAGCTTTCGGCCATGTAGATGCCAGACCATGATACGTGGAGGATAAAAGCTCTAAGTTCTTTTTTTGTATTCTGGAATGATCAGACCTTTTTCGGCGGATTCGAGCACTACAAGCTCGGCTTGCTTTATAATATTTAAAATATTAACCTTCAAATGCATTCAGAGTTTGGCCTGTTAAAACCGCACATTTTATCCAAGATTTGTGTGTGTGTGTGTGTGTGTGTGTGTGTGTGTGTGTGTGTGTGTGTGTGTGCGTGTGTGTGTGTGTGTGTGTGTGTGTGCGTGTGTGTGTGTGTGTGTATGAGCATGTATGTCAGAGGACGAACTGTTTGTACTTACTGCTAACCAGCTGCCCCACGCTGAGTGCTGAAGGTGAGGATGAAGAAGCTTGGCGGAGAGGACTCTGGCTGTGGGGCATCCGCAGCAGGCCTGGCTGAGACACAGGGGGAGGTGGCTGGGCCTGGGCAGCCTGGGACAACTGCAGAAACATACACACATGCAAAGAAACACACAAAACTTTAAGTAAGAAGAAAGTATAAGATCAGTGTGCATAGTGTAAATAAGGTGAGGAGCATCGCAATGCATAAAATTGAATATACAATATGCATATACTGTATACAGCACTGGTTTTGCTGGATTTAGAAGCCATGATGCAAAAGCCATCCAACTTTTGCTAAAATAATATTTACAAGAGGAAATTAAGCAGAGATCATGCTACAACACTGAAGAGATGCATTGTGTACATAAACAAGATTTCTGAACTCTATTACAGCATTATGAGACCATAAATGTATTTGCTGAGTGAAACTAAAACTAGTAAAGGAGAAGACTGATGGTGCATGGTAAACTCAACCATTTTCTTCCCTTGTTCCAAGTTGCTGTCAGTGACAAGCCAACAAAAAACACAATATTTCTTTATATTAAAACTCAACCAACACTACAACTGACAGAATGTTGCATATTTATATTTGGCCACAAACACAAGTGCAGGTTAATTTAGCAACTAGGACAAAACTAGGGGAAGTGAAATTATAGCATTTTGCAAAAAAATTGGTCACACTGATATAACAAAAACAATTTTAATGCAATTTTTTGGGCATTTTTCCTTTTTAACATGCTTATGACTCAAGGACTACGCACATAAAAGGATATGTCTCATTTTGCTGTCAAACTGTTGTTGATATACCAAGTAAAGAGAAAGTTGTATTGATTTCGACCTTGCAAGTTAAGATTTAAAACTCTTATGATTCAATATCGCAATTACTAAATTGTCAGAGAGAAACGTATACTGTAATTGCAAGCCCTATAAATGTTTTTTTTTCTTGTTTGTTATAAAATAACAATTTGTCCTGTTACATTTAAGTACAGTATGAGCGTGGAGCATTCACCTTTTATAGTGAAGTGGAGTGACATGAATAGTGCATATCCACAAAACCAAGTTATTATTTGGAATATATATGGGATTAAAAAAAATTATTATTAAGGATTAACTGCAGTGTTGGTGATGAACCACCTGGTAAAGATAAAGTATTGGACTAGATGATGTGCTAGTTCTGATCAGTTACCTTTCCAAACTTTTTTTAAAACACTGCTGTCATATACACATTAAAAATGCACAATGGAAAGGCTGGCATATTTGGCATTCTCTGCTTAACGGGAATCACAGATGCTCCAGTTTAGTGAGAGGAGTAACCAGAGTTCTACTGGTGTTGTGCAGGTTGTCATTAGGAGCTGTGTGTCAAGAGCCTAAAACTGATATGTTCATGTTATATGCACAGTTGATTTGCTTTTACAAGATCAAGACGATGCAGCTCACGGAGAGAAGATGTAGGTTGGCTTCTTTTGTTCTAGTCCCCAGTGCTATTAATTATACTCTGCAGAGACAGAGTGTGTATTTGTGGGTGTGTGTGTGTTTGTGTTGGTGTGTTTGGATGTCAGAACAAGTGTTGCATACACTGTCAGAACTGTCGACAGCTGCTGGAGAATTATCCTGAATCTGCGGTGCTCGCACAGAGCTAGTTGTGTTTGACAGCCATAAATTATCAGGGACACAGAAATGGTTGGTGTTTTAGAGTGCACACAAAACCATAAACATTATTACAAACACATTAGCGTGTTCGCACGAGTGATCAAACAGCCTATGAAAATGACACACAGCACCTCCCCGAGAAACGAGATTAACCTGGGTGCATTTTTCCACTGAATGAATCTAAATCATGGGGTGGGCTATGGACAAGCATCATTTGTCTGTGGTATATATCAATAGTGTAGTAAAGACAAATGCCTGTGTGTATGTGCGTATGTGTGTGCGTGCATGTGAGCGTGCATGCATGTATGTGTTGGTGAAGAGGCTGAAAATCTACACCTACAGTATATTTACAAGAGCACTTAATTATTGTTCACATAATGTAATACTTCTCTCTTGCACAGACTCAAACATACACAAATACACACTGAGTGACACACAGACCTTACTCTTTCTCACTACGCAGTTACAAATAAACTGGTTGTGTTATTTATTATGAGTTGAAGAAAAACACATTCATAACACATGTATTATGTCTATATTGTATATAACACTTCAATGTTACTGGTGTGTATTTTATCAACATTTTTTTTACCTCATACTACACCAAAGAGATGTACTCTAGTGATATGTTTGATAAAGTAATGAAGCCTAGCCAGGTGCCTTATTAATAAAATGTAATGAAATTCTGTAATTAATGTACTGTAGTGTGCAGTGTACTATGGTTACATGACAAATGGTAATACTTTATTGTAGTGATTTACAGTAGTACTGTAATCTACTGATGTTCTGTAGTTAGGTGCTGTAGCGGTTTGTTTCAATGTACTGTGTATTTTGAAATTGTATTCGTTGTATTGCAACGTTCTATGGTAAAACATGTACCGTAGTGATATACTGTAGCATCTATTGTAATGTACTGTTGTGATGTACTGTAATAAAGTACTGTTGTGATATACTGTAATAGTATACTATAGTAGTGTACTGTAGTGAGGTACTGTAGTAAGCTACTTTATTGATGTATTGTAGTGATGTACTGTGGTAAGGTACTGTATTGATGTAGTAAAATAATGTTATTTGATATTATGTAAGTTAAGTTACTGTAGCATTGTGCTGCATGATGTACTGTAGCAATGTACTGAAGCGATTTTCGGCTTTGATGTATTGTTGTTATGTACAGTGATAATGTATTCTAGTAATGTACTATAACGATGTACAGTGATAATGTACTGTAGTAATGTACTATAGCGATGTACTATAGTGATGGACTGTAGGTATGGACTATAGTAATGTATTATAGTGATGTACTTTAGTGATGGACTGTAGTGATGTACTGTAGTGATGGACTGTAGTAATGTACTATAGCGATGTACTGTAGTGATGGACTGTAGGAATGTACTATAGCGATGTACTGTAGTGATGGACTGTAGTGATGGACTGTAGTATTGTACTGTAGTAATGTACTATAGCGATGTACTGTTGTGATGGACTGTAGGAATGTACTATAGCGATGTACTGTAGCGATGGACTGTAGTAATGTACTATAGTGGTGTACTGTAGTGATGGACTGTAGGAATATACTGTAGTAATGTACTACAGTGGTGTACTGTAGTGATGGACTATAGTGATGTACTGTAGTAATGTACTATAGTGATGGACTGTAGTGAAGGACTGTAGTGATGGACTATAGTGATGTACTGTAGTAATGTACTATAGTGATGTACTGTAGTAATGTACTATAGTGATGTACTGTAGTAATGTACTATAGTGATGAACTGTAGTAATGTACTGTAGTGATGTACTATAGTGATGAACTGTAGTAATGTACTATAGCGATGTACTGTAGTGATGGACTGTAGGAATGTACTGTAGTAATGTACTACAGTGGTGTACTGTAGTGATGGACTGTAGTGATGGACTGTAGCGATGGACTGTAGCGATGTATTATAGTGATGGACTGTAGTGATGGACTGTAGGAATGAACTATAGTGATGTACTCATGATGTACTGCCGTAATGTACGGTAGTGATGTACATTAGCGGTGTACCATACTGATCTACAGTAGTAAAGTATTGTGATGTTCTTTTGTGATGTATCGTGGTGATGTGCTGTACTAATGTATTATAGGGGGGTAGCGTAGGTATGTGATACGTATGTTGTAATATACTAAATATATATACTAAATAATATACTAGCAATAAAATACAGTTTATGTGCAGAAATGTACTGAGGTAATGTACTACATGTGTAATAATGCACTGTATGAAGCAAGGTTCACTGAAAAGTCTTGTGTGCAAAAATGTGTCGAGCCATGTGCTTCCATGCAGTATAGGACTGTAGTGACGTACTGTAGTGATGGACTGTAGTATTGTACTGTAGTAATGTACTGTACTATAGTGATGGACTGTAGTATTGTACTGTAGTAATGTACTGTAGTAATGTACTGTAGTGATGGACTGTAGTGATGGACTGTAGTGACGTACTGTAGTGATGGACTGTAGTATTGTACTGTAGTAATGTACTGTACTATAGCGATGTACTGTAGTGATGGACTGTAGTATTGTACTGTAGTAACGTACTATAGCGATGTACTGTATTGATGGACTGTAGGAATGTACTATAGCGATGTACTGTTGTGATGCACTGTAGGAATGTACTATAGCGATGTACTGTAGTGATGGACTGTAGTATTGGACTGTAGTAATGTACTATAGTGATGTACTGTAGTGATGGACTGTAGTAATGTACTATAGCGATGTACTGTAGTGATGTACTGTAGTAATGTACTATAGCGATGTACTGTAGTGATGGACTGTAGGAATGTACTATAGCGATGTACTGTTGTGATGGACTGTAGGAATGTACTATAGCGATGTACTGTAGTGATGGACTGTAGTGATGGACTGTAGTATTGTACTGTAGTAATGTACTATAGCGATGTACTGTTGTGATGGACTGTAGGAATGTACTATAGCGATGTACTGTAGCGATGGACTGTAGTAATGTACTATAGTGGTGTACTGTAGTGATGGACTGTAGGAATATACTGTAGTAATGTACTACAGTGGTGTACTGTAGTGATGGACTATAGTGATGTACTGTAGTAATGTACTATAGTGATGGACTGTAGTGAAGGACTGTAGTGATGGACTATAGTGATGTACTGTAGTAATGTACTATAGTGATGTACTGTAGTAATGTACTATAGTGATGTACTGTAGTAATGTACTATAGTGATGAACTGTAGTAATGTACTGTAGTGATGTACTATAGTGATGAACTGTAGTAATGTACTATAGCGATGTACTGTAGTGATGGACTGTAGGAATGTACTGTAGTAATGTACTACAGTGGTGTACTGTAGTGATGGACTGTAGTGATGGACTGTAGTGATGGACTGTAGCGATGGACTGTAGCGATGTATTATAGTGATGGACTGTAGTGATGGACTGTAGGAATGAACTATAGTGATGTACTCATGATGTACTGCCGTAATGTACGGTAGTGATGTACATTAGCGGTGTACCATACTGATCTACAGTAGTAAAGTATTGTGATGTTCTTTTGTGATGTATCGTGGTGATGTGCTGTACTAATGTATTATAGGGGGGTAGCGTAGGTATGTGATACGTATGTTGTAATATACTAAATATATATACTAAATAATATACTAGCAATAAAATACAGTTTATGTGCAGAAATGTACTGAGGTAATGTACTACATGTGTAATAATGCACTGTATGAAGCAAGGTTCACTGAAAAGTCTTGTGTGCAAAAATGTGTCGAGCCATGTGCTTCCATGCAGTATAGTGGAAGTGCGAGAGTGCTGACCTGCTGTCCAGGTTTGATGGGTGATAGTGTGATTCCCTGTGTGTTGATGACAGGCAGGATCTGGTTCCCGATCACTGTGGCGATGATCTGGCCTTGTGCATTGGTCAGCAGTTGTGGTGTGATTGGTTGGACCTGGAGAGGTGATGTCCCACCCCCGGTTTGGTTGGAAGGTCCTGCAGAGTTTGGCATCAGTGGGATTGTACCAATGATCTATGAATATAGGGTTAGACAAAGAGCGATTTTATAGTTTAGTCAACGGCATATTCAGTCCCAACAAAAAAATAAATATGTAGACGTATGATTAATCATGTAGAAGCACATGTGCTAAAACCAAGGGAAAAACATTAAAGTATGATGAGGAAGTGTCTGATTAAACATTAAATAGTACGATCTAAAAGTCCACTACCGAGAAATGCTGTTATTATATCTATTATTCAAACAAGAATATTTTTGCTAAATTATTTTGTGCCGACTTTCATTAACTAACATCAAGTTGTTTTTTGGTATATTGCATTAACGCCCGTAACTTGATTTCTATTGGTGGAAAAAGAAAAGATCTCTGTTTCAAATACAATATGTACTGTATTTGAGAGTAATACGTATTGACTGAGTAAAAACCAGTCCATTGTAGTGGAGATCTGAAGAGAGTTTGTTTACTTTAGAGGAAATGAAAGAAGTCACAAAATGATGACATCTATACGTCCTTGTATTAGAAACCGCAGATCATCAGGTTTGTTTTGCTTAGAACTGTCGGGTACGTCCCACATGATTATCCGTCAAAGTGGTTTGAGCATTGCTAAGGTCAAAGTGCTGTAGAAAATGTAGCCACACACACACACACACACACACACACACACACACACACACACACACACACACACACACACACACACACACACACACACACACACACACACAAAGCCTGTGTGCTGACTTCAACACTCATATAATACACACCTAGTAAAGGTCAGGATGTGAGTAGATTTGTGTTAACTGGTGCACACCACTGACTCATATCCATTATAAGACCAGATGAAACGTGTGTGTGCTTGTGTGTGTCTGCTATGGACAGCTTGTGTCTATTCACTGGCTCTGTAACTCAGAAAGTGGTTGAGATACAGTTGTGGCACTTACGGCATCTCTCATTCCACCACTAATGCTACTACACACAAACACGTTTTAATTCCCTGACTCTTACATGCTCTCCCCAAATCCAGCCCAATGCCTCCCTGTTTTCACTCCTGTATGCAGTGTTCATGTCTTTCAGTTCCTTTGTTTTCTTCTCTATTCAGCTGTCTACTCTCAATACACCAATTGATGTGAATGATTAAACTACCACCTACTGTACAAACATAAAGTAATGACATGAGATCAAGCAAATGCTCAATAGAACAGCAATATTCTGAGCATACTGTCAAACAAATGCTGATTTCATTGTTCAATATTTATGAGCTACAAAAAAGATATATGTGATCTATTATAAAGATCTGTTAAATAATATATGTAAAAAATAATAAATGCAACCCTCTGATGTAGACATGAGTATTGGGGTCAATTGAATCAATACAAAATGTAAAAAGTGACATTCATTGTGGATTTATGTACAGTGTATGTTTTATATCCTAATGGGGAGTAGATGTCTGCATAATTTTAAGAATACCTGACAGATTGTAAACATTTGGGAACATTTGACTGGTTCCGATAATGAAAACTGAATTGAAAACTTATGAATAATAATTATAATAAGAAGAATATAATTATGTACAATTATGTAAGTGGAATATTCTACTATGTATAGTAGGTTAATCATTTTAATAATTTAATATTTAATAATTGTACGGATGTAATATTATTTTATAATTATTTTAATAAATGGTATATATATATATATATATATACACACATATTAATATATTATATATATTATAATTTTAATTAATAAATAATAATAATTAATTGTATACTGCCATTTTGATGTCTCTGTTTTTTTCCTAAATCATGTGTTTATTATCAGATAAGTAATTTTCCTTCAAATCGCACTACCAAACCTGTAAACAATATAAAAAACTAAGAGCAGTGCTTCCCTCTGTGCTGTACTCATGCACTCATTCCCCCTCTGCTTCATCCCTCTCTCAGTGACATAATAGCGACGGAGTGGCATGCCAGCGATCTGTAATTCATCCTCTCCACGGCTCATTTGCCTGCGTTGCTTCACATTACGCGAAAGATAATTTATCTCTCTCTCTCCCCTCGTCCCTCTTTATCTCTCGCTCTCCTGTGCTCCTGCTCTTTATCCCTTCCTCAGCACTCACTCCTGCCACTTAGCATATTTCATTGTGCTGGGTGACGATGCTGGTGTCTCAGGAGCTGCTCTGCTCAATTATTCATCCTCATTGGGCTAAGTGGTTTTACTATTTGTATGAACAGCGAGGAGATGACAGCCTGCTCGCACATGCACAGGACACAGAGCCATTCACTTGTCTCTTGTCTTGCAAACGCCGAGCATTTTCCCCATTCAGTGTCGTTCAATGCTACGTAGGATGACTTAGAAAAAAGCATTAAAGAACAAAGTATGCAATGAAGAACCCCCTTGGTTTCGTCTGTCGGTTCTAAAACACTAAAAGAAATTTGTTTAATAATTTATTATGTAGAGAATAAAACATAACAGAACATGCTGTCATAGGAAATTAATCAACGACTGGGTGGTCTGAAGTAAGCTGGAACTAAGACCACATACGAGTACGAGTTTTATTCCTCTTTCACTGCATCTCACATCTGCACTAGCAGTATTTTATTTACAGCATAACAATTCTGTATGCTCTATGTATTTCCATACTGCAATATTTATTTTACATAATATTTATTATTGTATTTTTGAGAGCACCTAGGTGTAGAGATAAAAAAAAAACATAATATTGTTATATCAAAAACCATTTTCTTTTTGCCTTTCAGCTCTACTCTCTTTATCCTTTATGTTGTTTTTTGTTATGGAACATATTTTACAGTGTAGACTCGAGGTGTTCGTTTTCATCCTCGCTCTCCCTCCTTTTCTCTGTTCTTCCTGTTACAACTCACTGTTTTGCAACAAATGTCATCTCCTTCTTCCAGCCAGGCCAATCTGGAGTGTTTGCCATGGTCACCAGCCAATATCTCTGCCCATTTTCCCCCCTAGTGCCCCTTGTTCTGGGGAGAATAGGATTGCAACCCATATTGGCAGAGAAGCCAGAAGTTCTAACAATCCATTATTGCTCCCAGAAATAAATATACTATTTGTACTGAATATTGCATTGAAAAAGATATACGTTATGGCACTTTGTACATCATAAATATCAATAACTGGACAAAATGTATCTTAAAAGCAGGGATTTTTAGTGCCTTATGTACGCAGAGAATCAGTTAAGGAGTGTCTCGCACACCTCCAGCTTTTTACAGAATGCCAGGAAATGGAAGCCACTCGAATTATCGACCATCTTACAAATAACAAAGAGGATCTGGCAACAACAATTTGCTGACAAATGATAAGGTTCAGCGTCAACAAAGCAGGCTCAGCCATAGCCAAACTCGCAAACAATGAACAAAAGGCTAAAAGCTTGACATCTCCAGAACTGCTATTTACAGTGATAAAGAGAGAAAGGTAGCATCCACTGCCATTTACCTCCGAGCCTGAACCACAAAATAACTCCCAGAGGCTTCCTTTATATTTAAGTGTAAACGGGAGCACACGAAGAGAGAGACCTCTGAACTCCATCTATCTTTTTTCTCAGCATGTAGCTTGACTTGATGGATTTATAGCTCAGAGTGAGGACTTGGAGTTTTATTTTAAATTTGCCAAAACAATTCTGTATTCAATCTGTGTTCATGCTGCCTTTTAGGTGGAACATTCCCTGAATGCACACTCTGCTCTTTAAACAAGAAAAAAAATACATCATATAAATTCTCACTTGTGCTCAGCCATGTTTCTAACAGAGGTTCTTAGCTTAAAGGACAATCTACTAGATTTAGACTGAGCTTAACGCAATGTGACTAAGATAGTTCTGGCACCAGGCCTTTATTTAAGCCTAAAAGCCACAAAGACAAACACGCAACCCGGCCTCAATGTCTCATCTGAGATTTAGTGTGTCTAATTGTGTTATCTTTTTTTTTTTCTTTTGTTGTCGTGTCTGAGGCATCATCTGGCCCTGTTCAGGGCATCACCAGTATTATAGTATCTTTAACGTTAAAAGCAGAAAGAGGAGAAAGAGGGGCTCAGGCTCAAAGGCCTACAAGTGTTTTAGAGGGCTGAAACTAAATAATAGGCTGCTGTAATAAGGTCAGGAGCGGAGGCTGTAGCCCTAGGCTTTGACCATCTCCATGACCTGATTGTGTCAGGCGACCATGACAGCATGAACGCGCAGCAAAAAACGCACAGCATGGTCCATCAAAGCCGGCGTAACGGCGATACATCCAGCCAAGGCCCTGCGGGTGCCTTCAGAAACCGAGCACATGCCAGGCTCATTAGGGATGTTCAGCATCAAGACGCTGACCATGTTCACACACTTGCCTGTATATGCTGAAAAGTGTCACCGCAAATACACACTAAATAAATATACTGTATGATAATCTGTAATCTGATATGCGGTTTAAGAAAATTTAAGCGATACCCATGAGCACATCAGAAAATATGAAGTGCAATAATAATAATAATAATAATAATAATAATAATAATAATAATAATATTACATTCTGTACTAAGAGATAATACGCTTCATTTTGATGACAAGGATAAAATCAGGTGTTAGTTGTGGTTTAAGGATTGAACATTCGCCACACACTTTTTCCTTTAGTATAAGAGTGGTTCTTCTGTGATAAGATGATTCATTAGATAGAGCTTAGCTCTGACAAGCTCCATCGTTCAAGCCTCTGGCAACCGATAGAACAATTCTGCAGCCAGCCCATATAAATATGACAAGGTCAGCTGTTTAGCCCCCCTGTCTGCACACTGCAGACCAGTCAAAGCATGACATTCAGGGTAAGAAAGCACAAAACTGGGCCGCTGACCAATCATGCTAATCACACTCACATCCGGCTTTCAAATCAGATCAAGCTAAAGTCTTCTCCTCCGATTGGGATCAAATTGAAAAGGGTAATATGTCAATAGGCGGCGCAGTGGTGTAGTGGTTAGCACTGTCGCCTTGCACCTCCAGGGTCTGGGTTCGATTCCCCGGCCAGGCTCGATTCCCGTCTCTGTGTGCATGGAGTTTGCATGTTCTCCCCGTGCTTGGTGGGTTTCCTCCGGGTACTCCGGTTTCCTCCCACAGTCCAAAGATATGCAGGTTAGGCTAATTGGCGTTCCTAAATTGCCCGTAGTGTGTGATTGGGTGTGTGAGTGTGTGTGTGTGCCCTGCGATGGATTGGCACCCTGTCCAGGGTGTACCCCGCCTAGTGCCCGAAGTCTCCTGGGATAGGCTCCAGGTCCCCCGCGACCCTGAACACAGGATTAAGCGGTATAGAAAATGAATGAATGAATGAATATGTCAATAAAGAAGCAGATGGCTATAAGTTTAGAATAAATAGTTATTTGACTGTTTCTGAGAACATTTTCTTTAGGGTGATTCTCTTCACTTCACCTTTGCAGAATACAGTACATCATGGATTTCAGCAGCTACACTTTCCATTACACATGGCTGGTAAAAATAAACTGGCAAATATTGACAGGTTTATATTACACAATTCATTAAACAAAAATACGTACCTTTACAAACCTTAATTTATGTAATAACATGGACACAATATCAATATGTAAAAAACTGCATAATAATTTTTTAGACTCACCCAAATCAAACTTACTGGTCAGTACTGGTCAGTTTTAAGCGTGGATCTGAAGTGACTATATCCCCTCTTTCAGTGTCTACACAAGGTTGAATAGCTACGTGTGTGTAGATATATATTTCTCTGTGTGTATTACTGACCTGTCCCTGTGCATTGGTGACCAGTTGGCCTGTAACGCCCTGCAGGCCTGGCAAAGCAGCATTCCCAAACACTTGTGATCCAGTGATCGAGCCCATCGTTGCTGCTGCTACAGCTGCCTGGCTGGCTAGCGGATTGATCTAAACAAAAATAAGGAAATAAAGACACTTAATTACAATCTTTTAGTTACACAGGTTCCTGAATGTCAGATCAAATTGACTGGGTGTTTGTCAAAACCGAGATGATGCTGTATATAAACAACCATGTACTGTATGTATGTACTGTACAATATTGTAATGTTTCCTTTGAGTTCACATTCTGTCTCATGTCCTGTGTTTTGCATAGGTATGTATAAAATATTGGTATGTATATATGTATAAAAAATCTGGTTTGTCAACACATTCTCTAGTAAACTTTGTTCAAGTTAAACCTATACCTACTGTATGTTCATTGGCAACTCTGAGTCTCCAGATTAGCCACAAAATGTCACAATGTTCTCGTGAAACTCTTGTACTTCCGACTCTGCTACAAACATAAGCTAACCCATCACAAAATGTCTACCAACTTTCACAATTTACCAACGGAGCTCCTAAGGCACACTTGGAATTTGCTATAAATTGCCAAGGCTTGTCAAGAACTGCTACTGTTTTTCTCAAACCCCCTATGATTGTCCAAGACTTGGCTACATGTTTTTGGTCAGGGATTGTATAAAAGACAAGTTTTTCAATAAAATCCCATATGTTTACCTGGTAACAGTGATGTCGATAGCACAGTTTTGTATACCTTCTTATGAACCAAAAAGCTAGCTAAAGGCACTTATTTAACAGTCTCTTCCACTCTACATTAAGTGCAATTTGGCAATTTAAAATTCAGCCATCCAGTCTAATGAACTAGTGCTGTGCTGAAATCATTCCATGTCACCATGTAAAGGCGTTCAAAGCATTAGTCAATTCTTGATTAATCATCAGTTGAAATCATGACCGTTTGGGAAGATTTGTAGTTGAACAGTAGCAAATAATTGTAATTCTGAATATTTCTGGCCTCTACAATCCAAGAACGAATGACCTAGGAAGTCCTGAAGAACCTCAATATTCCGCCTACAAATAACTGATTCAGGGTCAAATTCAGAAATGTGAAAAAGCCTAATGACCTCATTCTAGTTGACACACAGTGAGTTTAATAGCCTTATATTCGGTTTGTTGACTTTATTTTAAATACTTATTAATGCTTTAGCTGGTCACAGAAATTACGCTGATAAGAAGTATAAAAATGTGTTACTGTCTCCATATCATAGCTTTCCTGCAAACTATTTAATTCCTTGTGTCCCTTCCATACTTAAAAAGAAACACTGTCTCTTATCCTCTATTCCCCACGGCTCCCTTTTTTCACACTCATGTCCTCCTCACCTAACACACACACACTTTTGTGCGGAGCTAATAAATCAAGCTAACCTTCTATCAAGTCATGTGCATGGTTTGCTATTTGGAATCCTAAGAGGCAGACTAGAGCCTTTTATTTGGTTGCTTAAATAGATCAAGAGCTCACAGAGTCTGCGCATAAAGTGTCCAATTACTCGCCACAATGAGGGGGTAATAGAAACAGTGCATGAAGAGAGGAATGGATGGAGAGAAGAGTCAGAAAGGGTGCAAATGGAAGCTCAGAGGCAACTGATTCTCATGTCAGTTAATATCTTATTTAAAGCGAGGCCAAACCAGGAACAAACCTATACATTAGCAATATTTTGTTTTCATTTGTATATTACCAGTCTTTTTTTGTTTAACTAATGAAAAGATTAAGATGCAATCACTACAAATACATAAGTGCTAACAGTACCTATAGAGGCTTTTACTTTTGATTTTTCTAAAATAAGGCATAAGATCATGGCATATGCATGTAGAAGATAAATGCTGTGTTACATACTTTTAAGACAGATACAGTAGTACTGGTGCAACCTGCGCTAATAAGGGTTAGAGTTAGCCTAAAGTCACTATCAAGAAATGTAGTTATAAGATATCTGAACAAAACTTTTTTCCCCCATTCCTTTCTCTCTTTAAAAAATGTGATCATTTAAAAAATAATATGCATTTGCACATATATGTAAAATGGTGTGTGTTTGCTAATTTATGGGGAATTCACTTGCTACTAGTTAATAGCTAAACTATATCCTTGAGTAGCATGAGAACAGCTGCTAACTGTTTAGTCAGACAATGGCAGATACTTCAAATATTTAGCTTGACAGTTAGCATCAGCCATTATAAATTAACAAGCCATGATAACAAGAATTACAATTTATATCACAATGAATGCCTAAAGATACTGGAGCTTTTTAATTCAGCGACATATGGATTAGCATATGTCGATAAATGTTAGCTAGCTAGCAAGCTATTTCCTGAAATAAACTGTGCTGAGACTAGTTAGTGGAATCTGTTTCTGTTGCTTTTTGGCACTAGTTTGCCACAAAGGAGTTCCTTATTCCTATTCTTATCTCACTCACTCACGCATCTATACCAATTTGTCCTGTATCCAGGGTTGCGGGGACCTGGAGCCTAACCCAGGAGACTTAGGGCACACCCTGGACAGGATGCCAATCCATCGCATGGCACACACACATACACAGACCCATTCACACACTACGGGCAATTTGGGAACATCAGTTAACCTAACCTACATGTCTTTGGAATGTGGGAGGAAACCGAAGCACCCAGAGGAAACCCACCAAGCACTACACCACCATGCCGCCTCCTATTCTCATCTGTTTGGATAAAATAAAGCATTTGTTGTAAAGCATTTAGGTAGCCACAAAAACAGTGAATGTTCAGAGTGAACTCCTGTAGAACTGTAATAAAATAGCTTTAAACCAAAGTAAAATAAGACTTCAGACCTACGGAGTGTTTTGCAAATGTGTGCAAAAAAGACTCCCTGTTGTGCCTGTTTATTTCTGGCTAGAAAATCAGCACCTAGGAATAAGAGGGAAAGGCCAAGATGCTGGTTAATGTAGCACTGTGACCTCGCACCTGCAGGGTAGGTGGTGTGATCCATAGCAAAATTTGTTGCTCAGAATGAGCTTTTTCTTGTCTCATGAGCTGTCTCATTACAAGCTCAACTTAGTTTTTTCTATTTCTCCTAAACCCCACTTAGGAGAAACGAAGAGACACAACTGAGATACAAACCGAGACATACTTTTGAGAAACATTTGAGAAACACTTGAGAAATCCGAGATGTACATGAGAAACAGAACTGCATTTGAAGGAGAAGCAAATGAGCCATATATAAGACCATAATGATTTTAAAGTCAGCTATAAATAAGATGCATGAAACCCAAATGAGAAATATTATAGTTTTATTGAACATATCAAAAATCCTCAATTAACAGCATAGTGTAATAAATTCATACAATATAACAGACACCAGCAAAATCTGGCAAATCAAGACACTAAATGATACAAAATGTCACCCAACCTGTCAAAGATATTAAGTGTCACACTGCTCGACTTAATGTACGAGTCCACAGCATTGTCACAATCTTCCAGTGAAAAGAATCAGTCTAAAAAGGGATAAAATTTTTTAAATGTTTGCTTGCTGTATGTAAGGGCTTCAAAAACGGGCCAATGCCAGGAAAAGTTCTCTCTCAACGGCTACATCAGTCTTCTCTTGTGGTGGATGTCCAACAAGTTTGTCCAAAGTCTGCAACTGCTGGAGTTGCTTAGAATCTAATGGAACAAAAAAAATTATTAAACATTTGATTTACCTAAACACCATTCTGCTACTCAATTCCCAACTTTCTGAAGGTTGAGAGGTGGGCTTGAGCTTGCTCTGGTGCTTAGCTGACTGCTGATGTGGTGCTGATGGAAACTCCAGAATATTCTCCTGCAGTTTCTCTGTTGAGATTCTTGGTCTCCTGAGGTGTCATGCTTCTGAAAAGAACCCAGTTAAAGTAAAATGTATATAATTACCAAGATAACCTTTTCACAACCAAACAAACATATTGGTCTTTATTTGAAGAAAATAATTAACAGGTGTTTTTAAAGTTACATGTTCTTGTAACTACTGTTAAACACTGAACACTTTATAATAAAACTACTGGATTTCTAAAAACTGATCATGCAGGAACATTTACTATTTAAAAAAAGAAGGTAAAAAGTAACTTTATATGTCAAACCACACTGGTTAACTGGGTCATGGCTAATAATAATACTGTAACCAGCTGACTGATTATTATCATAAAAAACAACTCACAGGTGTTAGTTACCTGCACTACTGTAGATATGCTAATCCACATGCTAAACTAAACCACCTACAGGTAGCATTTTAATTCCTTTTGCAATTTAAGACCAACGTAAGCTGTGTAAATTTCAGCCAAGTATATATATTTCAGTTTTATTTTTACCACGCGGTTTTAACATTTTGACTCCTTGTCAATAATAATTAATTTAAAATTCAGTTCAAAGTAAAACCCACCTTCACCGTGCACGTTGTTTTCTTCTTGGTCTTCTTCTTCCTTTTTATCTGCGGCAGGCAAAGTAGGTGGTGCGCTACCGCCACATAAAGGTCTGGATGAATGATGGATAAAGTGTTTTTTGCTGACTTGACAAAGAGGCCTTGATTTCTCATTGGCCACTTAAACATTTGCAGGCTTGGAGCATGTGTGGGAGAAATTGTGGGAAATTATGTCTTTATTAGGATCTACATGTACTGTAGGCTTAATTGGGGTGGCCATGAAAAAATGTTGAAGATTTAGTTATAAATGAATAATCAAAATTAGGTTGGGCCTTAAATGATGTGTGTACAGAAATCACTGAACACAAACATTATCTCATTGCTTCACTTCTCGATAAAAAAAACATTTTGTATATTGTATTTTAGTTCTTTTTTGGTAATGACATTTGTACAGAATGTAAAATAAGTTTGCCATTTGCCAGTTTAATTTCAATAAATTCATTAAGGTGTACACATTTGTGAAAGGTTAGCCATGTTGATCAACTAGGGACACCTGGATGTACTGTATAATAATACAACAATAATACAACATTTCAAGATTTTTAAATAAAACATTTATCTATTACAAAGCAATTTTGTAATTGACTTTAGTCGTTATTAACCTACATATCTACCAGTGTTGGGGGACATTACTTTTTAAAGTTACAAAATTACTGTCTTTAAGAAGTAATCAGTTACATTACAGTGTTACTTTCTGATAAAAGTAACTAGTTAGAGTACTTTTCCATTGCAGAAAATGAAACCTTCTTTGTGCTTCCTCATGCATGTTGTTTTAGTCAAGACCTTTATAATTATTCTACCATCATCATTCAGCGAAGTTTGGCCCATAATCTGTTAACTACTAATACCCCTATATCACATACGCGGCTTCACACGGTGTCCGTAAGTACTGTTCATCATGATTCACCTCGGGTTTTGGCCTTGTGTTTAGGTTTCCATCTTTCTGCGTGTCGGTCCTTGCATATTCAAACTGCTTAGATGAGATAGGGGTATAACAGCAGGAATAACAGAGGGGGGTTATCGGCGGCGGGGCTTGTAGGACAATTTTCACACACACACTATTTGAGATACATTTGAGACACATTTGAGAAAACGTCTAAAATCCCATTCAAGTCTCAAAGACGGCTCATTTCTGCATATGTGAGTCGCACACAAGACAAATGTAAACTATCTTCGAGATTTAAAGGTAATGAGACACATTTGTGACACCTTTGAGAAGAAAACATCTAAATCTCATTCAAGTCTCAAAGATTGCTCATTTCTGTCTAGGAGACAAAGAAGAGATTAACATGAGATCTCATCTTGGAGTTTCTTTGCTATGGGCAATCTCGTCTCTGGTCTGTGGACATGGAGTTTGAGATGCTTTCAGGTACCCCGGTTTCCTCCACAGTCCAAATACATGCATTATAGGCTGAGTGGCATTAGCAAACTGTGTATAATAGATACAATATTTCATATCTCAATCAAATATCTCAATACATTACCATGCCAAATTTACCATCTAATAAATAGCATAAATGTTAGTTTTACAAAAGTGTAAAAAGTGTAACTTTGTAAGGAATGTCAGGTTTAACACGTATATAAGATCTCTCTCTCTCTCTCTCTCTCTCTCTCTCTCGGGAAGGAATCCACCTTTGTTAAACTGAGACCACTCAGCAGCCATTTATCTTTCATCATACCACACTAGCGATGTATTACCAGGCTTTCTGAAATCAAATGATGAGAAAATGCCACAGAGCGATCAATACTTTTTCATTGACAGTAAAGGTTAAGCACATTAAGAATGACATCGCATTTGTCTTATGAAATCATATTTCATGTTGGTGGCCTGAAATTGGATGAGATTGATACCATGTCCCCAGGACTGAAAGTTATTTTTTATTTTTTTTAAACTCCTAATCACAGAAATCATATTTTCTTCATCCAGCGTTCCTTTGTCCTTCTGTAAAAGTCAAGTGCCAGTTGATAATATCAGTGGCCTAAATGTTAAGAGCAATGATTTGCGTCCTTCAATACTTCACTATTTGGCAACTGTGACAACTAAATGCATTAAGAGGCTCAAGGGGGTTTTCCTGCTTTAAGGCAGGTAGTGAAACACAGTCAGATGTAAATCTTAACAGATCTGAGTTATTGAGGAGAAGAGTTGCTGCAGTCTTACAAAATAAAGGCGCTATTAATGCTTATTTAGAGTGATTGACTAGGGTTTTTTTTTTTGCTGTTTCCAAAAAGAGGAAAAAAAATTTTCAACCACAAATGTCGTTCATATAATGATAATGGTACTTTGCTGTACTATAAAAATTATTAAATATCTGATAATGTAAAAAAAAAATATGTCTATGTTACCAAAGTAATGAGTTTAACAAACCATAGTTTACCATTAACTTATCTATTTTATTTGAGTGAAAATTCTGCCTTTAATTTAAATATGGTAAATCATTTTAGTGTATAGTTTACAATTAGTTTTTTACATGTACTGGTTGTGTATTCACTCTTCCCACCCCTCAATTTCTCAGATGATTTAATGAATTCCAAATATTCCACATTTTTGTCATTGTTATTTTTTAGGTTTTCATTTGTCTGCATAAGATTTTTCCATGTTTATTTTCATGTTCATTCCTGACAAATAGGGCATGTGGACACAATTGCATATAAATAACATGCTGTCCTATATTCATTCATTCATCTTCTATACCGCTTTATCCTGAATTTAGGGTCGCGGGGACCTGGAGCCCAACCCAGGAGACTCAGGGCACGAGGCAGGGTACACCCTGGACAGCGTGCCAATCCATCGCAGAGCACACACACACACACACACACACACACACACACACACACACACACACACACACACACACACACACACACACACACACACTCATTCACACACTATGGTCAATTTGGGAACGCCAATTAGCCTAATCTGCATGTCTTTGAACTGTGGGAGGAAACCGGAGTACCCGGAGGAAACCCACCAAGCACAGGGAGAACATGCAAACTCCATGCACACAGAGACAGGAATCGAGCCTGGCCGGGAATCGAACCCGGACCCTGGAGGTGCAGGGCGACAATGCTTGCTGTCCTACTGTATATGTTGACTTCAATTTACTTGCACATATTTGGGACATAATATGAAAAAGAAATGCATCTTTAAATGTAAGGATCTGAAAAGTTTACCTAATATGCACAGACTGAAATTAATAAAAATGTGATAGCTTCATTATTGAAAACGGAAAAGGTAAAAATATTAATAATGGACTGAGTTTTCAGATAATCCCTTAATCTCACTTATTAAACCACAAACATTCGATCAAGAAAATAAAACTTGGGTTCTTTAGGGACAAACTGTAAGCTAATGAATATCTGTTTCAATGTCTGGCAAAGAAGGGCGTTCAAATCAAATCGGGACTTTTGATTGTGCAGAATAACAAAACACAGTCATGAGAGTAAAAACTACCTTTATTTCTCTATATAATTCGGATTTCACTGCACAGGACTGTACAGTGGATGTGGCAATAACACCCAGTTAAGGTGTTTGTGAATGATTTCTATGTACAGTACAGTTCCCACAGAAAGTGCATCTTTACCGCAAGTTGGTGACAAGACAACTGTAGATTTTCAAGGATCAGGTGTTCCACTACATGAATGTTCACGAGAACAACTGCAGTGTAAATGTCAATAAATGTTATGCTTTCATTGCCTACAAATATCATTACAAGTCTCAGTTTGACTTAAACACACCTAGTATAAGGCTCATATGCAGAAAAAATGGTGGAAGAATGATTGGTTGTTTTATGTCCTTTTTGCATATCTTATAATAATGTGCTTTGGATTTTACTCTGATTAAGCCTATTAAAATCTATTTTTGTTATTCTTGTCATCTTCCACTATACAGTATATTGTATCACAACAGCATCACTGAGCAAAAAGGATGTCATGTGCCCTGTTAATCATATACTTTAAAACCTAACACCGTATCTCCTTAAATAACCAACTGCACAGCATGTGTGTATACTAAAACATAAACCAGACACAATTCAACAATAAAATCAGTATCATCGCAGCTCCACTGCTGATTATAACTTTAGTTAATGAAGTGTCAATTTATAATTAATATATACAAATCCCTCTATTATGTTGATTCCTATCATTTAGACTGAGTGTAGATGCAGAAGTACTGTATAAACCAGTGAAATCAGCCGCAGGATGTGGGCGAGGAAAGGGAAACATTAGGAGAAGTGGATTGCAGAATTTGGGTCAAAACAGGTGATTTTTCAGGACTCGTTTCAGATTTGTACAGTGAGGCAGGAAGCGATTAGGTGCACTGTGCATTTTTAGTGATGACATGGAGACCCGTGTTTACAGACAAATTTCAGGTAAAACATATTCCTTCTCTCTTCCTTCTCTCTAAATAGAGATTATAGAGATTCCGAGGGTTTATGGTCCGGCATTAAACTTTGCTACTTAGGCATACTTTTATAGCCGTATTTTTGTTGCATATATAAGTTAAACAGAACTACTATTTATATTGTTGCTCATTCAGTGAGAAAAAAAAAACCTTCATCCTCACACACAAAAACTCACACATGCACACAAACACACACACACACACACACAGACACACACACACACACACATTTTGCACCATTTGCCAAAGCGGGTGAGTAAATTTTAAACTCTATTAAGTTCTTTGTGGCCTGCAATGGTCGTTTGACCGGCACGGTCAGATGGAGCAACAACCCATGTAATCTCCAGAAGGAAGGAAAAATGGTTCAGTGTTAGCACAGAGAGACCTCTGCACACCCGAGTAAAGCGCTCCAAAAGCTAGAGTCCATTTTCTGCCTTTTCTATTCACGCAGACTCTATCGCTTTCACTGTGAACACAATCCGATTCAACTGGCCTTAAGGTGACTGCCGTTACCGCTGTAAATGTTCATGATCTCTGTGAAACCAGAGGTGTTTTTACGATAAAAATAAAATGCCAATTCCAACTGCATTAGCCCTGTGCCAAAAAAACGTGGAAATATGTTTCAGACAGTGTGGAGGACAGGCTTCAAAGACTGATGATTTAACTTATATAATACTGTAAATATTGATTGATTTGGATAATCTGTCAAATATAATTGTTTATAAAGTTTTATTATGGTGTAATGCATTTTAGTTGTCTTTACCTTTTCTCATAAAAGACTGAACAAGCATGCTCTCAGTGCTCCTCTCTGCAGACTTCTTACCACCTTGTCCGAAAACCGCACCCTTACGTTCCCTCTGTTCTTCTCTCGGGCCCTTGACATGGCCGTTCCCTTTATGCGGGTACATCAAAATGCCATTAAAACCGCTTGACCACTATTCCCCAGCTAGTGTTTCTTGTGTTCGACTGCTACGGTTCTACAGTATATCTAAAAATAAGCAAAAATTCTTGCAATGCAGTGTTTGGAAGTGAAAGAAAAATGGTCTGGCATTTCATAGCGCTAGCTTTTTTTGGCCAAAACACCAAATTAACAATTACACACAATTAACACATTTCCTGTGTAACATACAGTACAAACCTAGCTTTTCTGACAAGCTACCAAGTTAACAATACCAGTATCTTTCACACACTAAGTTTGTATGTGAATATACTGTACATTAAAATGTGCTGTGCTATAACATGAACACTTTAATGCTTTCCAGATAATATTGGCTTACATTCTTATATTTTGCAAGAACAACTGACTTTGACCCAAGTTGAAGGTTATATCCAGCTTCCGACTTTACATCATCAGGGTCTGGAGCAGTATTTAAATCCAACTGATCATGTGCTGCTTGTTAGAGTAAAATAATGTGTGAAAGGGGGTCAAGTTTAACGAGATGGAATGCAAATGGAGATAAGACCAGGTGGGGGTAAACTGACAAATGCACCAATAAAACCATGATTGAGTGTCTGAGACTAAGCATCAATCATACAACTAATTAACTCTCATGATAATTAACTGAACTATGTGCCATTATAGAGAATCTCCCCCCTCTCTCAAATCACTGCTAACTAATTTCATGCATAGACTTTAATACATTAGTCCCTCATCCTTCTTTTCCTACTGTGATGAAACCAAGTATGGCTTTAACATGCATTATAAACACGTTATTATGTTGAGATATGAGGAATCATATACTGTATGTGGTGTATTTATAACTACCACAATATTGCAAAGTCTGTAAATGCAATTTTTTGTAAATCCTTTTTGTAAATCCTTGAATTATTGATGGATTGGCTACGCACTGCCTATGAAATGGAACTTAAAATCTACATGTTTCCACCATAATTTCTCACTTAAGATAAGATAAGATAAGATAAATCTGAATTAAAGGAACTGGAAACCAGGAAAACTGAAGGAAATTTCAGACAGCAAGCATTATAACAGTAATCACATGAAACAGGAACAAAGATGTGTTCAAGTCAAACTGGGACTCAAACTGGGTTATGAGAGTAAAAACTACCTTTATTTCTCTATATAATCCCCTCCTGCAAATTTTCCCCAAGTTTCACTAGTGCTTGGATACCATCGAGTTTCCCAGTACACCTCTACAGTATCATGATCGGACTGACTGCTTCTCGTCTGAAACCCTGGCCTCCTAAGAACCCATTTAATGGCAAATACATGTGGACATCGTTTTTAATGTGGTGTTGGTAAATGATTGTGTGCACAGTTCCCACAGACAGATGCATCTCTTCCACAAATTATTCCACAAAAGTTACCTGAGTTGTTCCACTGTCCAAAGTGACTGGCTTCCTGGATGTACGGCCTTCTTTAAAACACTTGAACTATTCAAATATTTTACTTAAACTAAGAGTCTCATCATTGTGTGCTGTGCTTGAAGTCTTCTTTGTCAGTTGGTTTCACGGCTTTATTCGTGAGAATCCTACGTAGTTTGACTTGAACGCCCCTGATACTATTTTTAAAAAATGTTAACCAAGTATACAGGCCTGGATAGCCATGCTTTGGATACCTGCAACTACATACAGAACGCTATTAACCAGCCGCATACTATATATTAGTTTAGCACACAAGGTTGGATTTAAACATCCTCTTACCCTAATAAAAGAGATTTGTACATGTGCTTCAGTAACAAGGAATTCAGCATAATGATCCACTATGATCCACCATGATCTATTATAAAGGGGCAAAAACAACCTACAAAGTCTACAAACAATTTAGAAACCATTTGAACTTAAAACGGCTAGAGTGTAGATATAGTTGAGGTCTACATTTAAAAATTGTGAGCATTGTTGAGCATACTGTATTTTTCAATAGCTAGGGTTTTATCCTTCAGGGCGACACATTTTGTTGAACTCTGACAAACTTTCTGGCCAAGGCCCTTCCATTTTCTTCTTCTTTCATCTTGAGATCGCACTGGCTCAGGATTAAATTCGGGAATGTGGGAAAGCCCCCTACCTGTGCTCATCTGCTACTTCTGCTTGGAAGTGTTAGCTGGCACATTGGCTTTAGCATCAAGACAGTATGTGAATCGAGTTGAGTGTAATATAGTGGCTATACTGAGAATGAGTTTCTGTGAAATCAAAGACAAAAACTGCTGGTGTGATCCATTACTAATAGTCTTTTTCTTACACATTAAGACAGCAGTTTCACTAACATTTCCCAAGACCACTGATATAGTCAATATCTATGGTATTTCACCTGCATAATAAATCACCTGAATATAGGCAGACACAGGATAATCAATGGTAAAGTTATATTGCATGATTAAAAACATATGAAAACTAGACATCTTAATCTGAGGAAAGGAATACAATCCAGTCTATGTACATGAGACGACTAAACATTCCTAATTCATCATATCAAATTCTGCTCTGCGACATTTGCGCAGAATGCCATCCCTATTCACGCTGCTTATTGCCCTGCCATACAAATCCAACATTTGAATGACTTTAATATTGGCCTAATCAATGGCTGGTGATCTTTTGATGGTCTCTATTCAGTCTGGTGAGGGTCAGCTGTGTCTAAGCTTCATAAACAGAATAATGGTAAATGATTACTGCGCACTATCATGTCCCAAACTGAAGGCGGCTAATGAAGAGAAATGGCCGAGCTTTTTCAGCGGTGGCTGCCAGCTGCCATTTGGAAAGGCAAACGTGTAAGATTAATGGTGACTGAGAGCGCCTGTGTGGCAATGATGTGGTCAGGGGCTCAATCGATAACGCGCACACACACGTGCACACAAACACACAAACACACACACATACATACACCTTATCCAAACCCTTACACAAATATACACTTAGCCTTTTTTCAAATACACACTCACATCCTTATGTACACACGCCTACAATCACTTGCACTGTATCATCACTAAGTGGAGTGATGAATCTACGACATTTGAAGACAGCATTGATCAGTTTCTTCCATATGTTCCTCCAGGTGGTCTACCGGGGTTAAAACAAACTTAACAAGTGCTCCACGTTATTGTCCATCTGTTTCTGGAATTGTTCTGTTACTCCTTTCTGTGTTATTTATTACTTTCATTACAACACTCCGAGTGTGTGCGTTCGGTGCGAGAGAAGGATGGACGTCTGACAAAACTATGAGGGAGGACGGGGAAACTTTTACATAACGAGACAGTTTGGACGTGCTGATGGCTGTGAAGAGGAGCAAACAGCGAGAGGATGAAGAAGTGCACTTAATCAGGCTCTCTATTTGATTCCGCTTTTTGCCCCTGATGGTGATTATGTAATAGATTAAATAATCATTGTGATGCCAGTTCATTCTCGGTTCAGATAGAAGCAGCTAATATTATGAAAAACACATGGATGACTTAATCCTTATGGAAAAATGGTAAATATTTATTCTTACGTGCATCTCTTTCATGCAATCCTGTTTGAACCACAAGTGAGGAATGTCTATAAATTTCATGTGATCTTAAAATCCCTGTTCTGTGAGAGAAGTTTGTCATGATGCAAAAACAAGAACATATCTAAAACTTTTCTCTTAGCCAAGATTTAATAATAAAAAAAAAATCATAGTCATTCCTTTTTCCACTAGCTCATCCGGACACCTTGTGCAGGCTTTCTGCCTTTTTTTATTTCGGAAAAAAATAATCCCTAATTTCTAAGTAAATAAAAAAAGGAGCTTTTCTCTGTAGATTTCAGTGGCCGGCTTCTGCACGCTAGTGCCGTGCCATGCTTTATAATTATTCATATGAAATGCGCCGGCACCGATGTGCAATAGTCTTATTTTCTGCTTCAGTCACCAGTGCACATTTGTATTTTCAAACAGCGAGCCACTCGTTACGTAAGGCAATTTTCTGCCTTCTTAAGAAAGACTGTCTGCTGGCCTGCATTAATGAGAGACTGAGGGAGGGAGGGAGGGAGGGAGGGAGGTAAGGGAGCGGGAGAAGGGAGAAGCAGGGAGAGAGACCGAGTGAGAAATGAAAAAAGGGAGCAGAGACAGGTGTAGTGAAATGAATAAAAGAGGAAAAGATGAAAGGGGTTCGGAGGACAATAGTCTAAACTGGCTAATAAGCAGTGATCAAAACCTAACACAAAATGGTAGCATAGTAGAGTAGAGTTCAGCAGGATTTATCAGGCAAGTACGTAGGAAGTACAAGTGATATTCTCTGCAAATTAGATTTTAAAGTATAATAGTACAAATGAACAAGTATTAAGTCTTAGTGTGTTAATGCATCACTTAATGCAATACACATGACCTAAATTGATTAATTTTTTTTGCTCATAAATATCACAATCAGTACTTTACAATTGATTGTTGTTATTTAATTTACACTATATGACTTTGTTATATCTCAGTATTATCTCAGCTAAAGTATTTCATTTAGCATACAGTACAGTATGTGTAACGTCTAATTAAATGTCGATATACAGTACTGCATGCAGATTAATTAATTTAATATACCCAGAAATCTACCCCTTAGGTGAGATTAGAATTAACATATGTCTATATTTTTATTTATTAATCAAGAGTAAATTTGAATGCATGAATGTCATATTTATATATAAGCTTGCATTTTTGGTCCTCTGTATATTAAAAAAACTGATGTTGGCAACGTTTTTTTCCCCTTTAATAAAATTGGTTATTAAATCTAATAGGATTGTTTCTAAATGTAGTATAAAATTGATTAAAAATGCTTCATACAGTACATACATGTACAATATGTATGAATACCAATAGATAAATTAAAGCTAATATATGTTTAATAATGCTATAGTATTACAATATATTATCAGTCATTATCATTATTAATACTGTCATGTCCAGATAATTTTGCATCAAGCACCGCCTTATACCCTTGCACATTTTTCTCAGCTATTTCAATGCACTTTAGTGATCTACAGTGAAAAGAATTGAATAAACATAAGCAAATTCTAAGTCAATAATAAATGTTTTACTGCGGAATTGTGTAATAATAAGTATAATTAGAGGAGAGTTATTGATGGGTTATGGGTTGGAATGAGACACTTGGAGCG
>CM060115.1:39749437-39799437 GCA_030522415.1 Channallabes apus | reverse complement strand
AAACACTAATCAAAACCCAGAAATCAGTGGTCGATCATCTAAAACAGTAAGTACAGATGAAGCCAAGATGTTCCACCAGCGGAAAGTTGATCTACACAACACACATTCGACTCAAAAACGTGCCTAGTAACGATACAAAGATGAGATGGAGCAGTGAGGATGGGAAGAGCAGTGAGAGTTAACACTAACTTCATTTTGAACATTGGACTCACTCACGGTGGCATTATGAAACCCAACGCTGTCAAGTCAGTCTCTCGTCAGACCCTAAGGCCTTTTATGATTACAGGAGATCTGCTCAGACCTCCCATCCTCAAGTGATCAGCAAGGGTTAGAGACAAGACAGGAGAAGAGAACAAGGGCTATTGTACTGATGTTACTAGGAGGGATTATTATAGCGGGCTTGGAAAAATACTTCCCTGTAATTCTGTGCTTGTTTGTGGTGTCAGTGTGTGGCTGTGCCTCGAAGTCATTCGAAGTCGTTGGCCAAACCTGGGTGAAATGCAGTGCATCAATTTTACTCAAAAACAGATGCAAAGCCAACTGTGAGCTCAGACTCGTCCAGGAGGGACACTGTAAAAGTCCTGCTGGTGTATGTCGATAGGGGACGCTTCAGACGTCAAACTGTGTGGATTTGTCATGTTCAGCCAAACTTATTAAAACTTTTGGAATATGGGAATGATGTCACCAAAATGTCGAACTCACAAAATGCTTGTTTGATTATTATTATTATTATTATTATTATTATTATTATTATTATTATTGATATATATTTTAGTCTTAGTGCTATTATTTTCCATTTCTTCTTCTCATTATTTCTTTCTCTCTCTCTCTCTTTTATGTAAAGCACATTTAATTACAATTGTGTATGCAATGTGCTATACAAATAAACTTGCCTTGCCTTGCCTTATTATTATAGAAACAATAGAACGATGAAATAAAAACAGTATTTGTGTCTAGGGATGTGTCTATGATATTTCTTTGGCATTTTTATAGAGTTACATATTAAATTACATTCATCTTAAGGTGTGTTGAAAACAAGGATATACACAATGAGAAGTGCACAATCCGGCACAGCCTGTATATACAGTATACTGTACATTAAAATATTCAATATCGTTTTAATGTTATTTGCTACGTGATGTTGTAAGAAAAATACTCCAGTTTTGAAGGGAATCAGTAACAGGGTTGAAAATACAAACAAAGAATTAGCAATATATAAATAACTATAAAAGCATCCACACTTATGTATGAAGTTGTTAAGCATATTTGATTGACCATCATTTTGACTGATATTTGTATGGTATGTGTGTTTGTATGTGTATGTGTGTGCATATAGACAACTACATATACTGTGTGTGTGTGTGTGTGTGTGTGTGTGTGTGTGTGTGTGTGTGTGTGTGTGTGTGTGTGTGTGTGTGTGTGTGTGTGTGTGTGTGTGTGTGTACGTACTGTATATACACACACAGTATATAGTGAGCCAAAAAAGTTATACACAAAAATTATTGATTGTATGATGTATGTTAGATTAATATAATTGATATATAAATTTACATCAATATGTCACGTATACAATAAATTTAGTATTGAAATAGTTATACAAGTTTTTCTTTTTCCTGAAGTGTGTAAAATTTCAAAAAATAAATAAATAAATTATTTGACATATATACTGTATATGTTCTGTCCAGGCACACCAGCATTTCAGAAATGATGTCATGGATACACAAATCCACAGACTGTCACATGACTGCACCGAAATGTTCGTTAGACTTCCGTGAGTTAATTTAAAAAAAAACAGCTGAATTAGTTACTTTCCAGAACATTGTGTGTTTGTGACACGTGTATCAACATGGGATTTAATGTGCTACTCTGTTATTTGCACTGCACCAAAGTGAAGGAAATAAAAAAGCCCAAAGTAAAACTAATCAAATGTAATTTGTTCCTATTTGTTCATTTAATTTAGAAATTAATTTAGTTTGTAATTTAAATTCATAATTCTTGGCCTCAATATGCTTATGTAATAGTGCTTGGCGAATGTATTTTTTTATAACCTTTAATATATGACTCATGAAAAATGTTAAGGATTTTAAGCATTTAAGCATTTTGAGCAGTTAACGTTATAGTGAGTTTTTCCCCCTAAGCTTTCTAACTGTTGTTGTTATATTTATTATTAATGATGTTTAGATTTGGGATAAATCATATAGATCATATATAGAATGTCTTTTTAGCATTACTGTACATTACATACTTATTTGCAAATGAAATATCATGAAATACTGTAGTGATCATGGGCTGTACTCCCATTATCATTCATACCATGCTTGGGTGTTGAAGTTGAAGGAGTAGGTACTGAAACATGAAACACTACAGTGACTACAGAGGACGTACAACCAGGTGACCACTAATGCCCTATTTATGTAGGTATATTGAACAGGAAATGTTTAATGGCCCCATTGACACAGGTTTGGACACCACTGCTCTATAGATTAAGCAGACATTAACAATTAGTGTGGAATCTAACCTAACCACATGCCATGGAGCTGGAAGAAAAATGCTAGAATCTCAGTCCTACAGACTACAGTGCAAAACTGATGATCTGCCACCGACCCTGCGAAAGGGAGTTTTTCAAGGCTCTGTCCTTGGCCCTGATGTGATGTAGTCCTTGCTTATGACCTAGGGACACAGTAAACCTTTTACTTATTTATGGCACCGCTATACTTAATCCCATTGAATGGGGCAATAAAGTAATGAGCCCTAATGTTACTCTGACCTGGGGAAAAAGCTATGGAGCTTGGCAGATGTCTTAGTTTAATCTATCGTGACGTCTTTGACCAATGAGTAATTAAATTATCGAATGATTGCGTCAAGGTTATTGTGTTTGTGGTCTCAGACACTATCAGTAATACACAGTAACTTCTGACACCAACTACAAGAAACTGGTCAAATGTCAAGTTTTTAAATAGTCTGTTGAGTTTTCTCGCTGACTGTGGTTACTCACTATTCTCTTATTAATTCTGACCAAATCTAAATCACTTTAATAATGTATAATGTACTTATAATGTATAATTTATGTAAGTATGGGTAAAAAAAAAACTATGCTACACTGAATCAGATGTGTTTTGGCTGCTGAGAACATTTGCAATAACTTGTCCCTGAAGAGCCTTTTTTTGATAAGCCCTAGATGTGGGCTCCAGGGACCATTAAGCTCAGGGGCCTGTCGGGTCCAGCTGGTATGTGTAAAGGCCTGACAGAGGGATAGAAGGTGAAATAAATGGCCTTAAGTTGATGCTAGCCATGAAGGGGCCAGAGCATGGAAGAAAAAGGGCCATGACGCTGATGAATGTGGGGAAGGACATGGAGGCGACCTCTGGCTGAAATGAAACCACTGGGATATAAAAGAGGGGGGAGCAGGTTATTAAAGAAGGAGGGACAAGCTAGCCAGACAGAGGAGGAGAAATGGATGGACAAATGGACACACAAATAAATGAAAAAGGAGGGGAGTTGATAGATAGATAGATAGATAGATAGATAGATAGATAGATAGATAGATAGATAGATAGATAGATAGTTGTCTATTCATATTTTCACTGAATATTTATTATTTATACACAAATCAGACTTAAAAAAAAACAAAAAAACATGATCTCTATCTTAAATCCCAAGAGTTATATGCAGCATCAGCTGTGTAAACTTCCCTCATATGAAACATGTCAATAAGTAATTATCATGTAATTGATTCAAATCAGGTTAGACCAAAACCATCATAACTCATAACTTAATATTCTTCAGCTCTTCGTTCTCAATAATGCTCTATTGCTGTCGCAAGCAGGATGGCAGGAATGAACTCTTAACAATAAACTTTCAATTTTTATTCTTTCAAAGGGACCAGCTTGGCAAACAAGTACCTCTTCCAGAAACAATATTTGTAATATCCAAGATTTCCCCAGACAGATTCAATCACCAAATTGAATTACTGCCCCATTCTCTAAGATTCATCCCAGACCCCGTGTCACTTCTAACCTCCATTTTTGCAGACATGTTGTGAATAATGTAGAAGAATGGGTCCTTCAAGTGGTGCGACATCATATTTAGGAGACATTATATAGATCTGTCTTAAAGGTCTTCATACCAGGCAGAAATCCTGACGAGTGTTTCTCCTTCAGTCATCATTCAGCATTTATGTCAACTGCAAATGACTGCTTTGGAGTAAGGAGCTATTATAAACTTGTAAGACGTCAGGAGAAATAAAGGTCATTGGTCAGGGCTGTATTTGGGGTGGAAATGTATATATTGCTCTGGGGTTTTATACAGCCCCAAGGTTCAACATCAAGTGTGTATCATATAAGCTTTATTATCCCATTGTGTTTATTCTTAATTACCTTACCTTCAAATGTAGCTACATAACTCAAAAATGTGTTCCTACAGTGTTAATAATAATAATTATTATTATTATTAGTTGAGTTTACTCAGAACATACCTGCAGCGGCAGGGGAGGTGTGACTGGCGAGGGTAGGCTGTGTGCTGGTGATTGGTTCTGCTTATGAGAAGGTGGAGATTGTGAAGGCTGAACTGAACCAAGGCTGGAGGAGGTACAAGATGAGGCAGTGCCTGTTGAAGGACCAGTGACTTGTAACTTGATCGGAGGACTTAGAGGATGATGGGACGGCATCTGATTGAGAGGCTGGAGGTGTGCTGAGCCACAATGTTGCTCTCGTTCACGTTCACGCTCTCGCTCTCGCTGATGCTCTCGTTCTCGCTGCTGCTCACGCTCTCGCTGCTGTTCACGCTCCCGGTGTTCTCGCTCTCGCTGCTGTTGTTGCTGGTGGTGTTGTTGTATTTGCTGGAGATGCTGAAGATGCTGGAGTTGGGAGTTGAGAGATGAGGTAGCTGCAGAAAAAGGAATGGATTTAAGAGCTAAGCAAAAGTTCAGTTAAGCAACAGTAACGTCAAAAATTCTGAATTGTTTGACTTCAGGGCAGATACATGACATAAACTGCGTTAATGCGATATATTATATGCAAAGTTATTCAAACTTATACCAACATTTTTAAGCTGATATCATGTTTAGGTAAAATGACATGTATATATTAAATTAATTGATATTTAAGATACAACGATCAACCATAACTTTAAAACCATTATTATTAAACGACCTGGGTTTTTGGGTTGCCCTTGTGACACTAGGACAGCTTAGGCCCATTGCGCCATGTGGATCAAATTTGTTTGTCTGGAGTCCAACAGATTGGGAACTGGAGAATTTGGTAAAGCACCCATGAGCTCCAGACAAACAACTCTGATCCACATGCCCTAATGTTGACTTTTTCTGCAATTTGTGTTGCATTAGCTTTTCTGTGGGAACAGAAGGAGGCTAGCTTTGGTCCCTGCGTCATGTGTGAGCCGTGGGTGCTCATGATCCTTTCACCAGTAAATACTGTATACTGTATGATTGCCAATCATTATTGTTCAAGACTTATGAGATGGCCCAACACTGCCTCTGTCTGTATGAATCATGCGTTCTTTTTTATGCTTTTACGCTTTTCATGTGTCTCTTCCTGGCTCTCCCTAAATAATGTGGCATGATTTGTCATTGGAATGGTGAAAATAGCTCTTAAATTTCACCATTCATTTTCCTATAGATTTATGTTGTCAAAGGTCATAAATCACAAGGTGGATGCAGGTATAGTTTTTCTTTAATACTCATTGTGGCAAAACAGGAACAGAAACTAAGGACATAAGAACGACATAAGATAATCGCCATTGGGTACATGCAATGAGTCTGTGACTTGTAGTGGCTGATGGGTGATGTACAGTAATCAAGTGCCTCCACAGTGCTTCATTGACATATATTAGTTCCAATTTAAGATTTATGTAGATGTAATGCTCCTTTTTTGTTTTCTTCTAAAATTATCTGAACCCCAAAGTGACATCATAAAGTTGTAAGTATTATGTATTTGAGTTCCATTTTCCTGTATTCTTCTGAAATTTGTGAACAGTTAGCTTCTTTGTGAAAGTGTAGTACCATGCCCAATGGCATCTTCTTTGATGTTGGTGCATTTCTTTAAATCGCTGATTTGAACGGCTTTATAGTGTTTTTTTAATGTGTCACGTTTCTTACGGTGTCTGCGTCGGAGGTGAGTGCGAGGCATGATCGCAGAGGCGAGCTGACGGTTTAACAGAGTACTTTATTTAGATTTTCAAACAAAAGCATAAAACAAGCAAAATCCCTCCAACACAAACTAAACTTAAAACGACTAATGCTAGACGCCTGGCTGGAGTTCAGCCAGGCTATTTATAGCAAACCTAAACATAATTCTCAAATTAACTTCCCTCGGTTCAGGTGAGCTTCTACGTCACCTGACCGAGGTGCAAACTGGGAAATAAAGTCCAAAAAACGAAACTTAAAACGAACTACAAAACAAAAGTCAAAACGGGCGTTAGGCGCCCTCTAGGGGTCAACCGTCACAGTACCCCCCCAAAAAAAAATGCTCCTCTGGAGCATCATCGGAGGCCCCGGACACCCACCCCAATGTTCTACCTTCCACCTCCTGACCAGGAGGCTGGGTGACGGGGCTGGAGACGTGCTCGGCGGTGGCAGAGCTGGAGACGTGCTCGGCCGTGGCAGAGCTGGAGACGTGCTCGGCCGTGTCAGAGCTGGTGACGTGCTCGGCCGTGGCAGGGCTGGTGCCGTGCTCGGCCGTGGCAGGGCTGGTGCCGTGCTCGGCCGTGGCAGGGCTGGTGCCGTGCTCGGCCGTGGCAGGGCTGGTGCCGTGCTCGGCCGTGGCAGGGCTGGGGACGTGCTCGGCCGTGGCAGGGCTGGTGACGTGCTCGGCCGTGGCAGGGCTGGTGACGTGCTCGACGACGGCGTTGGAGCGGTCACTGCTCTCGACGACGGCGTTGGAGCGGTCACTGCGCTCGACGACGGCGTTGGAGCGGTCACTGCGCTCGACGACGGCGTTGGAGCGGTCACTGCGCTCGACGACGGCGTTGGAGCGGTCACTGCGCTCGACGACGGCGTTGGAGCGGTCACTGCGCTCGACGACGGCGTTGGAGCGGTCACTGCGCTCGACGACGGCGTTGGAGCCTGTGCAGAGCTCGACGACGGCGTTGGAGCCTGTGCAGAGCTCGACGACGGCGTTGGAGCCTGTGCAGAGCTCGACGACGGCGTTGGAGCCTGTGCAGAGCTCGACGACGGCGTTGGAGCCTGTGCAGAGCTCGACGATTGCGTTGGAGCCTGTGCAGAGCTCGGCGATTGCGTTGGAGCCTGTGCAGAGCTCGGCGATTGCGTTGGAGCCTGTGCAGAGCTCGACGATTGCGTTGGAGCCTGTGCAGAGCTCGACGATTGCGTTGGAGCCTGTGCAGAGCTCGACGATTGCGTTGGAGCCTGTGCAGAGCTCGACGATTGCGTTGGAGCCTGTGCAGAGCTCGACGATTGCGTTGGAGCCTGTGCAGAGCTCGACGATTGCGTTGGAGCTTGTGCCGAGCTCGACGACTGCGTTGGAGCTTGTGCAGAGCTCGACGACTGCGTTGGAGCTTTTGCAGAGCTCACCAGCGGCGTTGGAGCGTACACTGCGCTCGACGACGACGTTGGAGCTTTTGCAGAGCTCGACAGCGGCGTTGGAGCGTGCACTGCGCTCGACGACGACGTTGGAGCTTTTGCAGAGCTCGACAGCGGCGTTGGAGCGTGCACTGCGCTCGGCGACGACGTTGGAGCTTTTGCAGAGCTCGACAGCGGCGTTGGAGCGTGCACTGCGCTCGACGACGACGTTGGAGCTTTTGCAGAGCTCGACAGCGGCGTTGGAGCGTGCACTGCGCTCGACGACGACGTTGGAGCTTTTGCAGAGCTCGACAGCGGCGGTGGAGCGGTCACTGCGCTCGACGACGGCGGTGTAGCGGTCACTGCGCTCGACTGCGGCGGTGGAGCGGTCACTGCGCTCGACTGCGGCGGTGGAGCGGTCACTGCGCTCGACTGCGGCGGTGGAGCGGTCACTGCGCTCGACTGCGGCGGTGGAGCGGTCACTGCGCTCGACTGCGGCGTGGGAGCGTGCAGTGCGCTCGACTGCGGCGTGGGAGCGTGCAGTGCGCTCGACAGCGGCGTGGGAGCGTGCAGTGCGCTCGACAGCGGCGTGGGAGCGTGCAGTGCGCTCGACAGCGGCGTGGGAGCGTGCAGTGCGCTCGACAGCGGCGTGGGAGCGTGCAGTGCGCTCGACAGCGGCGTGGGAGCGTGCAGTGCGCTCGACAGCGGCGTGGGAGCGTGCAGTGCGCTCGACAGCGGCGTGGGAGCGTGCAGTGCGCTCGACAGCGGCGTGGGAGCGTGCAGTGCGCTCGACAGCGGCGTGGGAGCGTGCAGTGCGCTCGACAGCGGCGTGGGAGCGTGCAGTGCGCTCGACAGCGGCGTGGGAGCGTGCAGTGCGCTCGACAGCGGCGAGGGAGCGTACTCGGCGCTCGACAGCGGCGTTGGAGCGTACTCGGCGCTCGACAGCGGCGTTGGAGCGTACTCGGCGCTCGACAGCGGCGTTGGAGCGTACTCGGCGCTCGACAGCGGCGTTGGAGCGTGCTCGGCGCTCGACAGCGGCGCGGGAGCGTGCACGGTGCTCGACAGCGGCGCGGGAGCGTGCACGGTGCTCGACTGCAGCGTAACGTCGTCCTCAAAGCCGGGAGGCGGCGGCAGAACAGGAGCATCGGTCAGCTGCTGCTGACACGCTGGTTCGCTGTCCTCGAAGCCGGGAGGCGGCGGCAGAACGAGAGCGTCGGTCAGCTGCTGCTGACACGCTGGTTCGCTGTCCTCGAAGCCGGGAGGCGGCGGCAGAACAGGTGCATGGGACAGCGGCTGCTGGCGTGCTAGCTCGCTATCCTCGAAGCCGGGAGGCGGCGGCAGAACAGGTGCTTTGGTCGTTGGAGCTTGTGCAGGGCTCGACAGCGTTGGAGCGTGCACGGCGCTCGACTGCAACGGTGGAGCGTGCACGGCGCTCAACTGCAACGGTGGAGCGTGCACGGCGCTCAACTGCAACGGTGGAGCGTGCACGGCGCTCAACTGCAACGGTGGAGCGTGCACGGCGCTCAACTGCAGCGTTGGAGCGTGCACGGCGCTCTCCTGCAGCGTTGGAGCGTGCACGGCGCTCTCCTGCAGCGTTGGAGCGTGCACGGCGCTCTCCTGCAGCGTTGGAGCGTGCACGGCGCTCTCCTGCAGCGTTGGAGCGTGCACGGCGCTCTCCTGCAGCGTTGGAGCGTGCACGGCGCTCTCCTGCAGCGTTGGAGCGTGCACGGCGCTCTCCTGCAGCGTTGGAGCGTGCACGGCGCTCTCCTGCAGCGTTGGAGCGTGCACGGCGCTCTCCTGCAGCGTTGGAGCGTGCACGGCGCTCTCCTGCAGCGTTGGAGCGTGCACGGCGCTCGACTGCAGCGTTGGAGCGTGCACGGCGCTCGATTGCAGCGTTGGCGCGTGCACGGTGCTCGCTAGCTTGCACGGAGAATGGATGATGGACGCGCCGTTTTGTTCTTCGCGCAGACACGGCGCGCAGTCTTCCTCCGCGACAGGCTCAGGCAGTGGTCGGGGGATGAGCGCATCGTCCAGACCCGGGAGAGGGATCACTTCCGGGGCTATAGACTGGTTCTCCCGAACCTGGACGAACTGCAGTTGGAGCTGCAGCACCTGCTCGCGCAGGTCACGAATGCGCTCCTGGTTGGACTCCGCCCACTGCCTGTAGAAGCCTACCTCGTCGCCGTGCTGAAGCGGCGTCCAGTCCTCCGTGCTCAGCTCCGGTGTGCTGTCCGCGCCACCTTCAGGCAGTGGCCGTGGGAGGAGTGCATCGTCCAGATCCGAGAGAGGGATCGCTTCCGGGACTACAGCTTGGTTCTCCCGAACCTGGACGAACTGCAGTTGGAGCTGCAGCACCTGCTCGCGCAGGTCATGAATGCACTCCTCGTTGCGTTCCGCCCACTGCCTGCAGAATCCTCCCGTCTCTCCCTCGGCCGCTACACCTCTCGGCGGTGTGCGCCGGATGACGGGTCCGCAGCCTTCCCAGCTTCGCCTCGCCTGTCTCTCTCTGGCTGTCATGCTGTCCTTCCCTGAGCTCACCGGCTCGATGTGTTCGCCGTTTCTCCATCCCTGCTCCACTTCTATTTCGCCGTGCTCCTCGCCGGCCTCCAGCAGTTCCGCCAGCTCGTTGGAGATGATAATTTCTCCTCCCGAGTAATTCCCTAGGAGGAGATCCTCCGCCATGCCTCTGGGTAGGTCTAGCATTCTGTCACGTTTCTTACGGTGTCTGCGTCGGAGGTGAGTGCGAGGCATGATCGCAGAGGCGAGCTGACGGTTTAACAGAGTACTTTATTTAGATTTTCAAACAAAAGCATAAAACAAGCAAAATCCCTCCAACACAAACTAAACTTAAAACGACTAATGCTAGACGCCTGGCTGGAGTTCAGCCAGGCTATTTATAGCAAACCTAAACATAATTCTCAAATTAACTTCCCTCGGTTCAGGTGAGCTTCTACGTCACCTGACCGAGGTGCAAACTGGGAAATAAAGTCCAAAAAACGAAACTTAAAACGAACTACAAAACAAAAGTCAAAACGGGCGTTAGGCGCCCTCTAGGGGTCAACCGTCACATAATGTTTCTTCTCTGTAGCTCATTCATTATAGGTATCACTTCTGTTAAGACTCGCCTTAGTTTTACTTAACAATAAGACACACTGAGATTACAGCTATAATTAATTGTAGATAAGTTACAGTAATTTACTAGAATATAGCCATACTAGACTTTAATGGCGTGACCCCTAACATCATTCTTCTTCCATACATGATTCTTGTAAATGCAAGAAGACATCATATTTAGCAGCAAATATACTATATGCATCACTTTTGTGAAATCATGTTCCTGGCTTCTGTCCACTGCAAGGCGAAATTATATATTCTTATTATAACATTGTGGTAACGTTAGGTTAATACTATAAGTAATTTACCAAAACAACAACAGGACAGGTATCAGTGGGAAGGGGCATCAGAAACAATCAATTTTGATTTGCATTAATATTTAAATTATGGCATAACTAGTAGTAGAACAAATCAGCACAAATGGTGTAGACTATAATACAGTAGTTCAATGCATGATGGATGAGTGGTACTCATATTACCTAAGCAAGGACTAATTTGTCAGCAAGACACACACACACACACACACACACACAAACACACACACACAAACACACACACACCACTGACCATGATTAATTCATGTACTTCAAGTATTAAAAACAGGATTTTAATTCCTTGTAGTTAACTAGGAAAGTACATTGGAGCTGGCATTGCTTTGATTAGTATAGCTATTTCTGCTTGAGAGCCAGACAAACCTTCATTTGATCTGCTCTTCTACTCCAAGAAGCAAGAAAATCAGAAGAACAAAAAAAAAAGTGTCTCTCGACCAGTAAACAGGCCACTTTTATATTTCTTCTATCCGCTGACACGTTGACACCACTCTCACACCCTGCCATGAATTATATATGGCATCTGCACCCAGAAAAAAAGGCAAGAGTCCAATTCATGCTTGAAATGTTGGGGCAAGTTGTCTTGCAGGCCTTGACAGAGCGAAGTGTATGTGGCGCTCTCACAGCTCAGAAGCACTCGGAAAGGCACTTCTGGTGGAAAAGGAGAGCGGAGAACAGAGGGCTGAAGGGAATGGGGGGGAAATGAACTTAAGAAAGAAAAAAAAACGGAATTCTGTCAGAAAATTATCAGAAACTGAGGAAAGATCAAAGGCAAATGCAGGCCTTCCTCCTGCCTCCGGTGACGGGTCCAGAAAAAGAGATGGAACAACAAAAGGGAGCGCGAAGAGAAGAAAAACAAATAGAGAAAAGCAGACAGGGAAAGCGCTGAAGAAACCCCCATGTGGCCCTATTATGTGGGCACCACTGCAGGTAACAGTATGTCTTAACGCCAGTGCTTTATAAATGCTGTCATCTTGTTAAGGAGAGCCGCTGACCTTCCAGTCTCCTTAAAAGACTAAAGCAAATTCATTCGCTCTGCTCTAAACGCGGAGAGCGAGAGAGTGAGTCGCCAGACCTGATAATCCACTTCAGACTATAAAGATCTAATTAGACATGGAAATGATCAAAACAATTAGATGTCAATATTACTGTTTAAAAAAAATCTTTTTAGTCAAAATATCAAAAAGTTTCTAATATTTCTATTTTAAATGTTTATTTCTTATTATGGTTACTGTATTTCATTTAGATTTCTTTAATACTTCCGAACAAGAGTAAGAGCTAATTCATCTCCTTCTTCATCTTATTCTTTTACTGTATGACAACAGACCACTAAATTCCCCTGAGTTACTGTGAGCTGTGATTTTATTGATGTGATGTGAACAATAGTTAACACGGCGTGCATGTTTCCATTCATTTCCTATAAGAAAATCAGAGCATACTGTACTCACTTTACTTCTCAACTACTGTTTATATGAGATTACTCACTCGCTCACGCACTCATTCTGCACACTGCTTATCCTCTATAGGGTCACAGGAGGCCTGGAGCTTCTGATCTCAAGGAATTCAGAGCACAAGGTGGGATACAGTATGAACAGGGTGCCAATCCATCACAGAGCACATATATGATATTATATGACTGAGTATACATTCGTTATCAGTTAACACTTGTTATCTCTTAACACTTAGTTTAATGCCAGTCCATGCACATGCATTCACACCCAGGAGCAATTTAGTAATTATACATTATTATAGTATGCATACAGTAGGCAGCATGCAGTATTGTGCAAACTCTTTTTAAATTAAATAAATTTATGGAGATTAAATTAACAGCAGACAAGGCTGCAATGTGCCTAAAGATACAATTAAAACATTTATTGTTTACATAACGACCTCAGCAGCATCCTCATTTCCCCTATCTTCTGTTTCAATCACCCAGCATTCAGCATCACCGGTATACTAATCATCTGCCTGATCATTTCCAGTTTGATTATTGGTTTATGCTTGAATGATTCATGGATAAACAAACAAAAACATTCCTCTGAAACTGGTCAGGTACAGGGACTGGACTGAAAATGAGATCCAAAAAATGAGAGGTAAAAACGTCCTTTAGGAAGTCTGAATTACTAATCCTCAAGACTACATTAAAAACCCTCAAAAAGTCTGACTTATTGGGAGGAAGCAAAACGTGACGAAATGAGGATGACGTAAGACTGTACAACAAAATTAGCAAATGATATTACGTGCCATAATTTCACTAAGTCAAGTCAAGGCTTTTAGAGGATAGCCAAAATCCTCAGACTAAATCTATGTCATAAGCACCATGGACAACTCCACCAACCGCCCTCCAAAAAAATAATGATTTGTACAGCCCATCACTACTACTGTATGTTTCCCCCTGTTTCTATCTGACAAACTGAAGGGAAAAAAAAACCCTGTCATGACTTCTGGCTGCTTCTGTTCTTGTTGGATTCTTTCTAATCTAGCACTCATTTTTAACTCAGTCTTACCCCAGAGCCATGAGAAAGGAGACAAGAAGACAAAAGCACCAGACCAGATCACAGGATTTCCTCTATTAAACAGAACCTTGTTTGGTTGACCTCTGTGCCCCCCTGTATAGCCTATGTGTGTCTGTGGGGTGAAGGTGTGTGTGTATTGTGTATTGTTGACTGTCCATTCTGAAACCACTTGTCTTTGAGCTGCCACTGTAATAATAATAATAAAAATGAAAAAATAAATAAAAACAGTGGTTGTGTTTGAGTATTGTCAGACTGTATGTGTGTGTGTCTGTTTGTGTGCAAGTACTGTATACGTTTATGACATTTGGCACATGACCTTATCAAGAGTGCCTTACATTTATCTCCTTTTTTTACACAATTGTGCAGTTGAGGGTTAAGGGTCTTGCTCAAGCAGTGGCAGCTTGGTGGCAATGGGATTTGAACTGACGACCTTCCGAACAGTAGTGCAACATCTTTACCATTGAGCAACCCACTGCCATCTGTGTGTGTGTGTGTGTGTGTGTGTGTGTGTGTGTGTGTGTGTGTGTGTGTGTGTGTGTGTGTGTGTGTGTGTGTGTGTGTGTGTGTGTGTGTGTGTGTGTGTGTGTATTCGTGTGTGTGTGTGTGTGCACATGCACATGCACTACATGACATCTTTACTCCTCACGCTCAGGGCTCAGACATTACTAAAAGGTCCAGAAGCAGCGATTTGGATAGGGATCAGACAGCACTAAATGATAGGCAGCATAAGTGGTCCGGAGGGTTCAGGGGACTACAGAAAGAAGCTTGTTGGGATCAGGACATAGAGCTGGCTCTAGGAGATACGCAACATATCACCTCTATCAGCGTGCTCATCCCTAGACAGGGATTTAGATGGGGTTTGGGAGTGTCTTCAGGGAGGATGAGGTAGTTGAGGAACGTTCATTTATAGCTAAAAGGAATAAAATGATAAATTTCCTAAGCCCGGTAGATCACAGTGACAGGCAGATATAAAATCCCTACACATGGCATGAAGGGATGTATACATTAAGAAATTCATAAGAAATTTCATTTTCTAATTTTGAAATCCAAAAGAAAAGAGTATTACTGCTGTTCATGTACTGTATACACATGTATGTACACTTATTTACACCCAGAGGCAATTTAACTTCGCATACCTGCATGTTTTTAGGAGGTGAACCGTACCTAAAGCATGCGTATGAAAACCCACGTGAGCACATGGACCGGATCTTTCTTGCTGAATTTGCATTGAACTTGTGCATCCTACATACAGTAAAGATGTCCTCTTTACTAATATAATACTGTACTATAAATGATGCAGTTCTGCTTCCCTTGATGTGACTTATAAAATACCTCAAAGTCTGGAATTAAAGTGTCTTACTGTACACCCCTGACACTCCTTAAAGCTCTCAGAAATCCTTCTCTTCTCTCAAAGGTCAACTTTTCACACTCTCCGATGCCCCTCTGCCTCGGTTTCTCCATGCCCACCGCCACTCCCGTGCCCCTTCTCCATCCATTGAGCATGTGGCAGTGGGGTAAAGAGCCTCATGCAAAATTTATGCTCACCCGGCAGTTTCAGTGGGCGGAAAAATCAATAGAGGTAGGCACTGATGCGTCGGGGAGACAGAGTGCTGGTTGACAGACAGTGAAAGCCTTAGGGGGGAGGGGGGGGCGGGTGCGCGTGTGTATGTGTGTATGCGCTCGTTCATGTGGGGAGGGACAGAGGGCTGCTTTTTTGCCGATCCGAAGATGGCCCACAGCCTTCGCACTCTGTCTTCCTTATATCAGAGGGATTATTTCGGCAGGTTCAGAGCCCACCTGAAAAGCACAGAAAGAGCTTTTAATGGAGCAAACAGGGTTTTCATTTTTTTCCGTCTAAAATATACAAAACACCTTTTTTGCTGCATGTTTTTTTTTTTTTTAGGTGACTGTTGTTCTGCACCACTGCTGTAGATGAGCTCAAACGTTCTCAGGCAGTCATGTAGAAATGAAAAGAAGGATTTATTGTTGTGCAAAGCAAACTCTGGGTGTGAACATGGGCTGAGGAAAAAACAAGGCAGATTTCAGCGGGATAAACACCAAACAATGGGATTTTTGCACCATCTTCCTCCGTCTCCTCTTTAATTATTCCCTTTGCTCATCTTTTAAATCCATCCATACTTACCAAGAGAAGGGGAGATAAGGACAGGGGAGTGTGAACGTTGAAAGAAGAAAAATGGGAGAGGCATCATGCCCACAAGTACCGCAGTGTTACTGATTATTGATGCACACACTGACAAGTCACTGGCTGTGATGTTAAATGCTCTTTAAAACCAGTCCAGTGAAGGCAAAACCACAAGCCGAGAAGAAAAAAACTAAATAAAATAATAAATCGCGGGTATAAAACACATATGATCAAGACGTAGATCAGACACATGTACAAGTCACTGTATCTCTCTCTCTCTCTCTCTCTCTCTCTCTCTCTCTCATTCTCTCTACACCACTTATTCTGTGCAGGGTCGAGGGAGGCTGGATGGGGAGCCAATCCATCAAAGGGCACACACTCACACACTCACACACACACACTATGGGTATATTTGGGAATCAGCCTACACTGTATTTTTTGGGACTGTCGGAGGAAACCGGAGTAATAGGAGGAAACCCACTACAGACACACAGACCCGGTGGGAATCGAACCCTCAACCCTGAAGCTGCGAGGCCCCCAGCTGTGATGTCCAAACAAAAAGTAAAGCAAACTGTAAACTTTAAAAAATACAAATATAATAATGTCTACGTTGCTTTCTATTTCTTTCCACGCAGCATTTAATAGAAGCTCAGCTCTTCTTTGAAGTGGCAGCGCGGTTTTTGTCGGTTTAGTGGTTTCTCTCTCTGCATGGCCTACAAGGCATATGAGCGATGTATGATGAATGAAGTGGCGTGCTGCTTATGCGCTTATCATGCTCGGTGAGCAGCAACAGGTTCAGCGGAGGTAAATGAAATTCCTCTCCAGGACAATATATCATCACGGCAAATGTATGTACGCACCCCAAACTTACACAAGCAACTTGAGCCGAACGCTGACAAAGTGTGTGATGGGTGGGGGGTGAAGGGAATGGAGGTAATGGGTATGAAGGGGCGAGGGTGTGTGTGTGTGTGTGTGTGTGTGTGTGTGTGTGTGTGTGTGTGTGCGGGGTGAGCTAGAGCTGTGGCAGCAAAGTGTATTTTCATACAAGATGCAGTTTTTTTTCCCCCTTCCCATTTTCAAGATTCAGTGGTGGAAGTAAATTCAATGTCTGAACGCGCAGTGGCTTATTTAACACAGGCCGATTAATAGGAGGAGATAAATCATACTGTGATGCCGAACAGATGCTAGTGTGCTATACCAGTATTGATGCACAGAGGTATACGATATATAATATTCTTTTATGCTTTTCATCAGATTAATTAGTAAAAGTCAATTTACTGTCAAATAATTCAGTGTTATTTGTATTGTGTTTTTAACACTTTGACTGAGAGACAGATCCCTAGCCAATGCACCAGAGGTAATTTTATCATGGAAATTGTCTCTTATGGATAAATCACTATACTTCTACAGTTGTGGGCCATAAAGTCAGAATTAATTGTGTTAAAAGGATGCTCAAAATCTTTACAAATGTACTGTATATATGCATTCAACTCAGAGGAAGAAAGGATGAGGCTTATGTGTAGAAATACAGTATATCCATATGGGGTCTCTGTCCAAATTCATGTACTCAGTTCCTAACAAATTACAGCTCTTCAAGAATGATGAATAAATTGGATTATTGGGGTTACAGGAGAAAGATAGGATAAGAGAGTGTAAGGGAAAAGGAAAATTGTCAGGCGAGCGTAACCCAAACTCCCTAATGACCGGGGGGAGGGGGTGGGGGGGAAACAGGAGGAAACGAGGAAAGGGAAGGTGAGAAGTTGCATGTTTGAGGGCAGAAAGACACACTTAAGCTATCTCTCCGTCTCTTCTTCGCTCTCGGCTTTCGCACCAGTCCGGGGGCAGAAGTAAGACTTTGGGTGTAATAGATATCTGTGGTTTACTCATGTGCTACATGATCCAGCTGCTATGTGCCTTTACCAAAGACCCCCCAGGGACCATTACACTCTCCAGTCCTTCCTCCGAGGCCTCTTCCAGCCCTCTTTAACACTTAACACAGGACCCCCGCCTGGAGCCCATGCCCTCCCGCCTTCCGCAGAAAGCACGGCTATTAATTAAGGTAATTAGGCGCTGAACCAGCAATTAGAAACCGCAGACAGCTTTTAGCCGCTGCCTTCCAGCGAGGACTTAGTTTCAGCACCATCTGCTGACTTTAACTCTTACCACAGGGTCTTGTGTTTCGGGGAGAAGAGGAACACGTTATCTGAGATGCAGACCTTCACTCGACCCTAGGGTTCGATTTTTTTTGGAACTTCTCGGATTTTCAGTTTTCCTCCCTTTTGTCCCCCTCTTCTCTGATATGAAATGACAAGTGAGAGCGGCATTGTATGTCACTGAGCTCTTGTGACTGAATGTGGAAGTGATCCATTTTTTGAGGAGTGATCCCGGTTAAAATATACTGCAGCACTTTAAGGTCTATCGATTTGTTATTATGGCGGAATGTATTTGAATGGCGAAGCCAGAGCTGCATGTGTGTGTATTGAGAAACAGTTTGATTTGTATTGATAGGTTGATTCTTCAGATATTGATTAGATGTTGAGGTTATAATGACATGGCTGGATTTGTGTAGCATTTGTATTGATTCCTGGGTAAGTGGGCATTGAAAAGCTGCTAGGTTACTATTGATTGCAGTTGACATTCAAGACATAGTGCACTATACCACTATTACACTAAAATGTTTTTTTTCTTCTTCTTTTTTTACCTTTCTTTTCAAATATAAGTGTCCAAAAATGAAAAAGTGTATTTTCTTACAACATCACCAATGAGCTATAATACAGGAAAAAAAACCTCGGTCTTCATGCAGGACAGACCTTTTAAACTTCACATTTTCCAAACGATTGAACTAAAAGGCAGGCTTAGCCCATCACAAGCTCTTTTTTCTGTACCTCACCCTATATTTTCGCAACTCTTCCATCTATCAAAGAGAACTTTCACGCTCTTCTAACATGAAATGGCATACCTTTGCCTTCACGTTCTCACAAAAGGTACATATTTGTGTCAATAGGGGTGTTAGAAATCTCTACCTCTTTCTCTAAAAGCTTCAACAAAAAGCTTGAAGCTTTGGTTCTCATAGTCAGAGTACCAAGTAATATGTTATATTATACACACGCGCGCACACACACACACACACACACACACACACACACACACACACACACACACACACACATACACACACACACACACGTACACACACCCACATGCACATGCAGAAAAACACACAAAAGGAGTGACATATTGTCACTCTGGTGACAGAACACAATTGTCGTCGCAGTACGATAACCCCTTTTTCATTGCAGTTCACTCCCATGAAATTACTATTAGCATTACGACTCATGCAGAACTGAGATAAATGTAAAAACGTCACCCAATTCAACCAAAAGGAGAATGCCAGTTCCCCCAGATCACCATCTCTCGCTCTCTCTCTTTCTCGTTCTCTATGCTGCCAAGTGTAGTATTTCATTTACAACATATCGTTGGGTTTTTCTCCTCTCACTGACCATGTAAATCACTAATCAATTTCCATTTCCAAGACCTGATGATGTGTTGTCACTGAACGCTTATGAATCGCCACATTGCAGCCAAGCACAAGACCTTTAATAATGGAGAGGTGAACGTCTCCGAGGAGAAAACGAGTTACATGAAAAAGAACTACACTCGAATAACTCAGTCAAATCGAATAGCTGTGTCCTAAACTCCTGATTTTATTAAATGGAATTAAAAAGTCGGGTTCGTTGTCTCATTGATATAAAAATGTCGTAACATATTTTTCTGGACATTGCTAATAAATATGGCTGATGGATATTTGGAGAATATTTAAAGTTATTCACACTCTGGTGACTCTGACGGCAGTTACGGACTCTTATGATGTGCTGATCTTCAACAAACTTCGTAATTGAAAAGGGTTTATATGCAACAAAACTTTTTCTTTGATCCAATTAGCTGACAATGACTCCATATAAAAGGAAAATAAGAAAACATTAAAGTATGATTTCTGCTAAAACTCAACCAACATACTGTATTACTAATACTAAATCTCATATTTACATTGAATCCAGCGAAAATTCAGGCTGTATGACTAATATTCAAAAAAGCACTTTTTAAAGCTTATTTTACAATCTATATTTTACAGTATAATCAGTTTGTAATTGCTGTTAAGACCGTATCTGTATCCTTTTATCATTCCTACTGTACCTTTCACTTCATACCCTTGCTTACTCCTTAGTATGGATGTATTGCCGTGGCACGATCTTTATCTGGCATCATATCTGTCGAATGTTCAAATGTTTTGTATCTGTATCTGTAGTTGGACAAAATCCAGTGGCAGATGTAGCAGAAACTATAAAGTGTTAAAAAAACGCAATAAATCCTGCTTTTCTTCATTTAATGAAGAATGATGCACAATAAATGCACAAGTTATTATTATTATTATTTAACAAAATATATATAAAAATATATTAAACCAGAGCAGAGATAGATTTATTTGTGTGCAACATGGTCTACTGTATATGGGTTTTATGGTGAATCAGCTTTACTGGAAAATGGCATAAAGATAAAGATACACTACAGTACATACACAGGAACAGGAACACGGTGTCTCCTATTTATAGTTCTATTTGCATCTTTTTTCGAATTTTCAATTCACATAATGTACAACTACCTGAATACCTGCAAATATTAACTCCATCCTCATGTCCATAATCCGTCCGAGCACATCCCTGTGACTTCATCCCTGACACATTTTTTGTCGAGCATGCTCCTTCTTCTACCTTCTCCCTTAGTTCATCATCATATTTATCATCCCCTGCCTGTGTTAAGTCTTTGTCCATCTCTGTGTGTGCACAGCCTGACTCCAGCTTTCCCTCTCGTATTTAAATATCTGAGTGAGCACAGGCAGACAGCTAAAATTCAGGAGCTCGCACCATGCCGGAGAAAGTGCGCACTGAGCGATTTGTTTAATTTAATGCCAGTGTTGAGGAGCTTAAGTCATTTCAGACCTTTCTGCACCACTTCCCCATCAGAGACAAACGTCAAACGGCTGTAACCTCTTAAAAACCTTTATTGGGTCTCTCCCAATTATTTGCAGACTTGGTGCTATTACCATAAAAATATACAATATATAGCAAACATGGGTGAAGATGATGAATGCGGAAAGACGAAGTGAAGGAACGGCCGATGCTGTCGAGATTACCACGAGGATGGTGTTTTGAGACCCTGACCCCGGACTTTCCGCACTGCATGCTTGTGTCTCTGCGCTTTACCATGCAAGCAGCAAGACAAAGAGGCCGGCTCAATTGAAACAGACAAAGCCATATCCGATTATCATTATTATTGTCTATTTCGATCTCTCCTCGCTCTCTCTTATGCGCGCGGTTGCTGTTTCTTCTTTTTCGGCCTTTAGACAGAGTGACAATTCCACCAGTCACATTTAAAACGAACAGCATGTGGCAGACCGGGCCGCTGCTGAGCCCGCTTCAAGACCACAAATGCCACAAATACGGCAAACACTAACAGCGGGATTTTAGCAGACGCTCGAAGGACCCTCATCGCCTGTAGCGTTTCAGTTTTAAGTGGAGCGCGGATGTAATCTTTTCTTGATCTACCGCCTATTTTAAAATGAAAAAAGACTCGTACACAGAAAGCATGCATTCCATTATTTTAATCACAAAGCATAATTGATGTGCAAAAAAAAATAAGTGATATGGAAAATGGATATGGGTTCGTTCAGGTCGTTCTTTGATGACTCTTCATGACACGAGCTGCTCCATCTATATATTTTCACCTCTGTGTGTACATTACAATTTGTGTTATTTTTGTTTCGAACCCACTGTCATATGCAGTCACCTGGCAACATACTTGCAAGCTGCTTATTCAAGTCAGACAATATTCAGGGAGGGGAAAAAAGAAAAGGCAAGAGAACAGGATGGAGAAGGAACCGGAGCGATATCAGAGGTGTATGGGAGATGAAAAGCTTAATTTCTGCCGGGATTGCCTCGGAGAGCGAGCGCAGCGCAACCCTCCCTGTCTCCGACGCCACCTCTCACTCTCAATTATTTGGCTCCTGTCACAACAAATCAATCAAATTACTCCAGCAAGCCTGTGTGCAGGTGCTGCTAGCACATCGCCAGTCGCATTAGCTTTGAAATGTATGAGAGCGCTGGCAATTTTATCACTCTTATTTATTTAATGCGACTTGCTCCCCTGCGAGTCATCTTACAACTGCTGCAAAGTTAAATCATTAAAGGACATTACAGCAGGCTGACTGTGGGGAGCACTTTAAATTAAACACACACACAGAGAGAGAGAGAGAGAGAGAGAGAGAGAGAGAGAGAGAGAGAGAGAGAGAGAGAAGGCACATTTTTTGTAGCATTAGTATCATGTTGGGAAAAAAAGTTAAAGCTGTATGTCTAAATTCTGAGGTTGTTTAAATAGAATCAGTTTTATTATAGGTTCTATTATAGTTCTATAGTTTAGTCTATAGTAGGAGATTGTAATGAGCCATATTCAAATGTGCTATTTACGAGATTTTTGTGAGTTCAGATGGAGAAACTGAACTTTTATTTAAGATCCCGGCTGCTGAGATTCCAACTTTGCTCGAATAGTGTTTTAGACAATATATTTTTCCTTAAACAGCAATCTTTATCCGTAGCTGTCTATGTTCTTTCTTAATAGTGATTTCCTTTGGATGAAACCATCAAACATTGGGGGAAAATAAGTTTTTTCATCTTCAGTGGATGCTTTATCCTGATCAGGGACTTGGTGAGTTTGGAGCTGTGTGACGGGAACACACATGATACGATACACCAGTCTGTTGCATACAGCCAAAGAAATATACAAATATCAGCACAATGCAAACTAAGAATTTTGCCAACATAAGGTTGCACAGAACTAAGCAGGTAGAAGTTTGAATAAAGGTAATAAACTAAATGTGTGCAGTTCCTGCCCTAAATATATCAATGCACTCTTTTCTGCCTTTCTGCGTGCACATCTCATGACAATCTCTAATTATCAACCTTGCTGTCGTCTACTTAGTGTTAACTTTACAAATCCTCGAGGATCGAGTTTCCTTTAAACTAAAATAAGGGTATTTGAACTGGTGAGCTCCCTGATCTCCATGTTTTCTGTTCCAGTTATGCATCTCCATCTAAAGCCATCCAGCTCTTTGACAGCAGACGACATTCCAGAGGGAGCGAGAAGCTGTTCTCTTATTGTAGTGATTAGAGCCAACACGGCTCCTCATTAGCCTACATGAGCTGAGAGATGCAGGCAATTACCCCCTCACCCCTGAGTGCCGTTTTATGTTTCCTATGGAGAGAACACACACTCTCTAGCCCTCCCGTCATCCCCCGGTTCCCTCGCTGCACGGTACACTGCAAGCTCTGATGCATCTGTGACCAGGCAGCTTACTATATGAATATGAAAGAGTCCGACTCTACATTTGTTCTGCATTAACTCGGAGAAATACTGACAAGCGGGAGGCTGATGTTTCATTTGCTGCACACGTCTGTAGGGAACAGACTGGAGCACCACATTAGTGTTTCTAAAAACACTTGAACGGGTCATGAAAAGAAGTTATTTATGATCTAAGGCTGAATTCTGTCTGTCTCTTAAAATTAGGCTTGTCGAATAAGAGAAAAACAACACAGAATGCTATTTTCTGGGGAACTTTTTTATTTAGAAGGTTGCTTTAATTGGTTGTGCTGGAATGCAGAAAATGGAAGACAAATCGAATAGCAGGAAACGTTCCAGACGACATAATTACATTTGACATCAAAACATGAGACATTGTTATAATACGACGCTTCACAAATCTTCTAAGATAACATTTCATTCCAACTGTGTCAGTCCTGCAACAGTTTACTGTATTAAACTAAATCACAACTGATTATTGATTGGAATTGGAATAATTTTTTTCTCCATAATCAGTAGCTCGAGAAATCTATGAAATATCAACCACTGTATGAATGTTACAGAGTTAATCAAAATATAGATGATTGGTCTGCAAAATGAGAAAAAAAAACATTCTGGCAGTTTTGATGATTATACAGTAAAATATAGATTATAAAATATGTGCTTTTTGGACTATCAGTCATGTCATTATGATTTTTCTTAATCAGCCTGAATTTCCACTGGATTCTATATAAATACGAGATTTAGTATTAGTAATATGTTGGATGAGCTTTAACAGAAAAACTGTAGCAAGCTCATACTGGTTTCTTTTCTTCTTTCATATGGAGTCACTGTCAGCCTTTTCAATTATGAAGTTTGTTGAGGCTCATGAGAAACAGCAGCACCTCTACCACCTCTACATCACCATATAATGACAACACCACCACATCATAGGTGTCCGTAACTGCAGTGAGAGTCACCAGAGTGTAAATAACCTTTTCCTTGCTTAAATATTCTCCACATATCCATCATCTGTATTTATTTTGTCCAGCCTATAGTTTTGCTTTATTGATTACTTGACTAAAAGAGGCAATCTGCCAGATTGAATGTTACAAGTCCAAAAAAAATATTTTTTTTATCATATTTTTCTGTGAAAAACTTAATATGGACACATATTATGTCGGCATATTAATCAGATAAAATGTATCTGTTAAACTGAATTTAATTTTATTTCATAAAAATTTTTAATTGTTTAGTTAATATAATAATGGAAATAATGGAAAATAATGATATACACAGTACAGTGCAAAAAGTCTTAGGTATCATATTATATGCTGTACCAATTTTGTTATATATATTTATAATGTCTGCATAATTATGTACAAAATCATTCAGAATTTCCATAAAAATCTATGTTACCTTAGTACTATGCAAAAGTCTTGGGAGTTTTAGACTTAGTGCAGTTAGATTTTACTGAGCTTGCTCCAGAATATGAGTTCTTCTGGTAACTTTGTCACACTCGCGCCTTTCTATTTTTATGCAAATCCCAGGAGTGTACGTACATTAGGTTTTTTGTCTGAAAACTGGTCTGTCTTGTACTATATATTTTTTTCTTTACAGCCATGCATATATTCTCTGGTAATGTTATTTATTTATTAATTTTGAAGTTATATATGAAAATACTGAATGATTTTGTACATAATTATGCAGACATAATAAACATATAGAACAAAATTGGTACAGCATATAATATGGTGACTTTTGCACAGTACTGTATATATACATATATAAAATATTTAATAGCCTTATGAGGTTTATTAGCTACTTTAAGGTCAATTCTCTCATTTTCTTTAACGTTCTCTTGTGCTTAACATCTGTCTTATTGTCGTCATGCTGATGCTTATTATGTGGAAGTGCATTCTGTGTTCTGATGCATCTCACACTGCAAAAAGATGAAGTGGACCATCTCAAGTGTGAATAGGAGAAATTCCGATTCACTGAAATCTCTCCAAAAACAGCCGAAGGAGCAGATCAAAAAAGGCCCAACTGAAGAAGTTACTTGGATGAGTAGTGAAACATATCCACCTAACAAGAAGACTAACAAGTCAGTTGACATGACTCAACTTCCAGAAGGCCCAACTGGAAAAAAAGTTGCGGGAGCGACTAATATGAACAATCTGCTGTCTTTGCGCAGTCCCAACCCTGTCTTGACGCATTCAGAGATCTCCTGGCAACAAGGAAGAAATTCGAACCTATGGCCTCTCAGTCACACCATATGATCTTGAGGGTGAGATTTCTGACAGCGAGTTTGACGTCACTGAGGAAAATGGATTCATGAAAAGTGTGAAAAAAACAAGGAGATCAACACGAGGCTGTGAGCTGATAGTCAGCAGGGTGAATCCGGATGTGGAGCATGTTTAACAGCCGTCCAAGCTACATACCTGGCACTTCACCAAATACTCGTCAGCATAATGGACCAACAAGGTCACATTAAATGTCCATATGTTACCTAAACACCCCTGTCAATGGCACTGACTCTTTGTGTGACAAAAAGCAGCAAGACTCAGTTATCAATCTGAATATGATTTATGATACAGAAAATTCATAACATTCATAAGAAAAGATTTATAAGTATTAAGGATTAATTCGATATGAATAGTAACTGAAGTGATAGGGATTTCAGACAGGCAATATCTGCTTTTTTCTAAGGGCTGTGGAAGATTAATAGTTAACTTACTGTAACAATATTAATTAGTACAGAATTAAAACATTTTAATTCAGTAGCTGATGATTTGAACTTTTATACATATATAACTATTTTTTAAAATCTTGGGTTCTTATTATTCTTATTTCACAAAGTTATGTTACTTCAGGCAGCACATGCAGGGGTATAGTGTTTATAACTGTGGCCTTGCACCACTAGGGTTGAGGGTTCGAGTCCCGCCTTTGGGTTTATGCACATGGAGTTTGTATGTTCTCCCCGTACTTGGTGGGTTTCCTCTGGGTATTTAAGATTTCTCCCAAAACTCAAAGATTAGGCAAGATTAGTGTAACCCTGTACAGGATAAACAGTATACAGAATTGAGTGAATATTGGTACTATGATTTCATAACTTGTTGTTTGAATAAATGTTATTCTCAAAACTTATTTTGTTGTTTCTGTGTTACAGTATTTATAATTATGTAAAAATACTGGTATTGCAATTTTTCAAAAGGTCATGGATTCTGTCATTTTTTAAACTAGCTGGTTTGCTTTTTCAAAAAAGCCAATTTGTTTTAATGGTACAATGAGAAGTTGCTTCTTTTAGGAAACGTGATGTTAAACCCACATGAAGAGTTTGTGGTTATTTTATTTGAGGCTGAGATGTTAAAAGCTTCTAACTCAAAGTATTAGCCCCCACTTTACTTTCTATTTTGGAAGCTTCTAGAACGGTATATAATCGTGACTGTGCAAACTCTGGGTACATTTAGGAATTCTTCTGCCTGCATGAACGTTTATTAAAAGCTCAGACACTGTGTTGCCTGTTGTTATTTATGCATGTTTGTGTCCATTAGAGACATCTTTTACTTCATCTGAGTACCTCAGTTATCTGTCTATCTGTTGATCCCTCCATCCGTCCATCCATCCATCCCCTCTCTTCTGGACCACTTTTAACTCTCTCTGTCTGTGTATTATTTTAATCCTCAGCCTCTTGGGGAAAAAAAAGAAGGATAAGCCTAAAAGATGTGCTACTTTACATGCACTCAGATGTATAACGTGGCATTTTTTAGTCAGGTATTAGTGCGAGCGTCTCATCCAAGATTTATGATTGACGGTTTCCCTCCTCTATCCAACGGTCTAATGGTATAAAAGAGACAATGTTTTAAACATTAAAATGAAAACCATTTACAACTATGATCAAAAGAGAACACTTGCGCATTAAAGTTTAAACGAGCGGAATGAAGGATGGAGGGGGGGACTGAGAAGAAGAGAAGACAGAATTTTTCTCCTGGATGAATATGAAGAGAGAAAGGACTGAAATGCTGAGTTGTAATGATTATGGATATAAACCCAGGGCTTCACTTCTCTACCTACACTTTAGCACTGTAAAGATTCTATATAGAAGAAGTTCCATTTTACAAAATGCTCCAAGTAAAAAAAGTCAGAGAAACCAGATTCTAAATACAAATTACTTTAAGGATATAGGTATGGACTCTGGAGAAAACAAAACAGGGAAACCATGAAATATTCATCTAGTTGTCCTCGTTGGGTTTGCTTAATGTTCTCTGTAGAACCCTACTTGTCCTGAAATGAGGGCTCCATAGAGAACCCTGTAAGAAAGCTGAAAACCCTTACAGTATGTCTTAACATGTGCTTATCTGCAAACTGATCTTTACAATGAATGATACTTCTTACCAGGTTTGAGGATAATTTTTAGAGCAATCATCGTACATGGTTTATAATGACACAGTCCAAGAAAAGATTTCATCTACTGTAGAGTTACTGCATTCAGTTTATTCCTTTGAGAAATATTCTGGCAAAGTTCTATGCAATATCCAACAACAGAGAATTTGTTGGATAGGTTAGAAATTTGGATATTAATGACCATTGTTGTATTTCTTTTTTACTTATATATTAGTGTGATAATTTGGGATGAATCAAAATTGAGATGCATATACAGTAATTCCAATGCCTAGGTCTGTTCTGCACCCCAGCTGTAAAGTTTGTCACCCAGAACGCAAGAACAATGTAAGTAATTGGGGCCAAATTTCCACAAGAGTAATATTTGTACTAAATACTACTTAACTTTGAAAGATACCAACTGGATTTAGCTCAGTGGGACTGCAGAAGAGTCTTAGCCAAACTTGAACTGGAATCTGTTATGCACAATGAGGGTTCATTAAAAATTTTATTTAAGACACTTAAACTTCTATTATTTATAACATTTTATTATATAAAAATAATAAAATTGCCTTTATATTACTACTTCTTATGAAACTGTATGCTAAACAAATTTTTGTACATATGCATAATAAGTATATGCATGCACATGAATTTTTTTTTTTTTTCAAGAACAGAATTTTCAATTGATGTTAACATTACCAGGGAGATAATACACTGTTAAATGGAATCTGCAGCATAATCCTCATGTACATACAGTACATGTCAATGGGTGTAAAGTGATCTGATTGTCCCATTGCTCTTGTACAATTTACATAACAATTCCAGCTGAGGAATATAGTAAACTCTTACCTTGCAGGTTCTGTAGAGGGAGAGTCATGATGCCCCCAGCAGCTGCAGCAGCCACCAGGCCCTGGATATTGGCTGCTGTAGGCAGAGAGAGGACCAGGCCCTGCTGTCCCCCCAGGTGCCCTCCTGCATTAAAGGGGATGAGGATCGGCTGATTCAGACTTGGAGCACCTCCTGACATCACACCGCTCATGGCTGAGGCCAGCTGCTGGGCCACCAGGAGAGACTGAAAGAAAATACATTTATAAATCAATTAAGAAATAAGCAGCATATGGACATATATATATATATATATACACACACATTTTTGAACATCTTTGGACACTTTTCTACATGGAAAACTGATTTATTTTATTTTTTAGCTACAGTTTGATTCCATCACACAACAAACATAGCTCTGGTACAAAACCTCTTTTCTCACATTCCAGCATTTTCAGCTTTTCTTACTCTCTTTTTCTTCAAATGTATGAAGCAATACTCCACTCAACTTCTAAATACAGCTTTATACTAAATACTCACAAATGATCCTTCATTATGTTTTCCACAATCAGAAACAATAATAAAGTTTTGCTATTGTATCAACTTTTATGAATTTCATATACAGTTTACTGTAAACCACGAGTGCGGATACTGTAAACAAACTAATAAGGGATACTGTATATGGGGCAGATCTTCCTCAAACCCGATTAAGGTCAACAAACTTGGTGGCCATTCCACTAGGCACAATGTCACATTGTTTGCAGGTGTTTGAAGCAAGAAATTTGAACTACTACTGTAAATGATCAAATCTGAGTGGAAATCAGAAATATATCTGACTCTATACATTTACCTGAGTCTAATGTGGACGTGTCTGTCCTCTGAACTGGGACACGTGCCCATATCGATACATCTTTGCTCAGGTCATTTGGGTTAAAACTCCTATTTGTGATACCACTCATTCATTTCAAACAATAGATTAAAAATTTTAAAATATGCTTGGGATTTTGCTCTGCAGGACAGCAATCAGTTGCTCATGTTTGAGTAAGAAGAAGAAAGATCTAAGTCACTTCAGGCTGATAAAGTGAACGTAGTCTTTCAATGAAGGTCATGGTGCATCCAGACTATCTATCAGGAATGCTGGGTCTGAGGCAGAAATACGCAGAATGCACTTAAAATGGGATGCCCGTTCTTCAGAAGACATCTTGCACATGCTTATTCACACCTGTAGTCTACGCTATGTGACTGTTTTTAAGAGGAGGGAAGAAACCGACGAACCCAGAGCACATCCACAGATTCACGGAAAGTATATGTGAAACTCCACACAGAAAACAATCAAGCTCAAGGTTGCAAGGTGGCACCCACTTTGGTGTGTGAGCAAGGTATCTATGATAAGCCACTATGCCACATACAGTACAGAGGGAGGCGGGAGAAATTGTTCCGCAGTGGCCGGGAGGATCATTAAACTGTTCAAAATAGAATATTCATAAGAATAATAATGATAAGAAGAAGAAGAAATACTTTTTTTCCTCTTAATTTGCAGCTTAAAAATGGAACATTTATTTCACAGAGGTTTAATGGTATATTTTCAGTGTGTGATACAGAAAATTGAAGATACAAAGGAGACATGCGTCAAGACTGGAATGAACTTCCCCAGCTGAGTCACTGTCTATCTTTAAACTCAAACTGAAGAAGCACTTAATAAAGGACTTATCTTCACCTCTTTAGATCTTATCATCACCTCTCACTCCACTGCCCCACTTATTTCTATTGTGTAATAACCATTGGTTAATTCAGCAAGTTTTATCTGTTGACTAATTTTCCATTATTTTTCATTAGATTATTCAAAACTTTTACATTTTTCTTTCTTGCTAGCGTCTCTACAAGTGAATAAAGGTGTTATGGGGAATCTGACAACTTTGATACCAAACTGAATTAAATACATTTCGAACATTTGAACATTTCGTCATATCGCATAGCTATTTTCGAACTTGTTCGAAGAGCAAGCAATCAAAGCACACTTAACGAGCAAATTAGCAAGGTTTTAAGCTTCATTATTTGGAAGATTGAATGATTTTACCAACTTCTTTGTTGAACTGGTTACTGTAAACTCTAAAGGTTCGCCACATGACAGGTCCCTAACCCACCGCCTTGCACATCTGAGCGTTTCCCTGCTCTAACACACCTACTTCCCTTCATCTTAGGAAAGCTGTTAATTAGCTGATTAATTATGCCAGGTTTATCAGATGTGTAGCACAGTGAGCGCAGCAGCTGTTTCAAGATTTGGATAACTTTTTGTTCCCTGGTTCTGTTTAGGCTCCTTGTGTCACTTCAGTATAATGGTTTTCCATATTTTTTTTGCACATTTATTAATAATACTGGAGCTGAATGAAATTATATATAAAGGAAAACATTATACCCAGTATTGTGCAGTTTCTGCTTGTGTCCCCTGGGCAGCTCTGGCCACTCGGGATATGATTCCACAATGCAAGTGTGTTTTGGTGACCTGACCCTTTTGGCGCATTGGACAGCATTGAGTTTTCTGTAGGATTGGACCGGACTGGAGGCCTTTGGTCCCCACAGACATAAATGGACCTTGGACGTTCATGGTCCTGTCACCAGTTTACTGGTATAGAATTGATAATCAATGCTAACGTGTTAATGTTTTGTGGTTTTAATGTTATGACTGATCTGTATATGTTGTTTTATTGACGTCCTAGCTAATTAGTAATTAGTAGTTGTTGTTTTTTCTTCTTTATGTCTTTTATTGATCTAAGCCCTTGCGTTTCCATTTGCAATCAATATGTGTGATTTATTTTACTTATTTTGTATTATTTCTTGATTATAACTAATCCTAGTTTAACGCTGTCAAAATAAATGTATAGCATAGTTGACACCCTTCTGTCCTGCCTTCAGCCTTTTCGTGTTGTGGCTTCATTATGGATTGAAATTTGTGTACAAGCATGCTGAATTGGTTTGAATTCAAATCACAGTTTATAGTTGCTTGGCTCTGTAATGTGTTAATCACATAATTATCAAGTACTTTTGACCTTGTTACAAACCATGACAAACTCATGAACTGTCTATAACCTTTTCTGAATTACCTCCAGAGTATTTATGAGACCTCACTTACTAATATTTCATTCAACTCCTTACAACCCTCTACCACTCTACTTAGTGCACTACAGTACATGCAGCCACCCAGACTAGTGGGAATTGGGAATTGGAGCAATTCATGGAGCATAAAGCTGATGAAAATCATTAAAATGATGAAAGTTTGGGAAGGTAGTTAAATAGTAGCAAATCATAGGAATTTGGCCGACTACAGACTACAGTTACCATTATGAAGAACCACCTATGAAGTCCCCAAAAAACCCTCTAAAATCCACCTACAAATTATTTTCACACTGCTTCAGTGCTTTTTAGGCAACTACATTTTGTTTTTCATTATAATTGAAACATTTCAACATGGTAAATTTTTCTTCTGATGGCTGAGATGTACTGAACTTGATGAACTTCCTGATGGAGGTCCTTAACATTTTCTATGATCTCAAGATCTTATCAGTTCGACATCAAATTTGGTAATATGGGAAAAGTCTAAAATGGGAGAATAAAAAAGACTTCCTCCTTATTCCTTATTTAGCAGCTTCACATTCAGTATTTTGTACAAACTGTGAAAATTGAACTGAGCACATCATCAATATAACATGGCTTTATTTTCATGAAATGTCCTAGTTCTGGAAGTTTAGTTCAGGACTGGAATTTTAGTTTAGGACTGGTTATTAGCCTCCAATAACTATCTGAACTCCATGTTAATGTCAATTAACATCAAGTGTTATAGCTGAACTGCCTGCCACCTGCCAACACACAGTATGAATGCAGATCAATTCCTGCTATCTGTTTCACCCAAATGAGGAAACCCCTGTTGAGTCTGGTTCCTCTCAAGGTTTCTTCCTATTGCCATCTCAGGGAGTTTTTCCTTGCCACTGTCACTATCTCACCATTTTGATTCAAACACATTCACATTCCTTACAAACTTAAATAATTATTTTGATTGTGTAAAGCATCAAAAGACAATTGTTAAAAGCGCTATACAAATAAAATTGAATTGAATTGAACAGTTGCTGTCTTATTACAAAGAGAGTGAAATCAAAATGATTCCAAGTTGCTTTGAGTGGCAGGTTTTTCAGTGGGATGTGAATAATAATAGTAAAAATAAAATTAAAAAGCACTTGACTGTGAATGGGCCAGTACAGTGGCCTTCATCAGCCTTCTGAAGTGGACTAGGTAAAGAGACATTTAATAGTTGGAACTACAGACTGTAGTAAATATTGAACCATATAGACAAGGACAAACAACTATATTGTGTCTTTTGCATAAATAGAGTCTTCTATAGCTGTAACCATCTTGATCGGCAGTGCCATTTGTCAGAAAAATGTCACTATAAAGCACTTCACGCTGGCAATAACCAAGTTAACTGGAAAATCTCAACCTGAAAGGTCTTTAGAAATGTTTAACACAACTCACAATAATTGAGGGAATAGAGTCATACATTTATTTCTCTCTTCCTTACTGGCTCACTCAATTAATTTTGCCCATTGTTGGCTTGTTTTCTTATCATCGGGTTGAAAATTGCATCTGAACTGTAGTTGAGGAATGAAATCTTATCAAAGCAGTCTGCATCACACTTGAATTCATAAACTGTACATTGCCTGGTAATACTTAAGGTTAATAGGGTTACATACACCTACATATGTGTGAGAACTGACATAAACCTGCATAAACATTTATAAAAGCACTTTCTGAAAAGTCTCAGCTACCTTAACAAATGTTTTATCAGTTGTGAAGATGTTAAAAAGCTTATTCAGGTCATGGGGTAACATTTGCCAGGTTGACTGGTAAGGTAGAAGGTAGAACTTTTTATTAGAAACAGATTTTATAGCACTAATGGCAGTGGAGGGCCAGGTACTGTAAAAGTAATAATGTGGGAGTTCGATAGTTATCAGTATGTAATGAAAAAGTTTTGACTACAATGATTTTAATTATTTAATTAGCATATCTTTACCCTGCATTACTTATAGCAGAGATTTTACTGTAATTAATATAAAAAAAATTATATATGTATGTTTTCACATATTGTAACTACTGTATAGATTTGTATTAAAATCTGCACCAATCTTGTTTTTCCTGACAACAGAATTATCCGTTTTATTGTCTCAATAGGAATTTCAGTTTATCTCATTCAGTAACACATAAAGTACCGTGCAAAAGTCTTAAGCCATCCCTCATTTCTTCATATTAAATTACATTGGATAGATTAAATTAAAGAGTTTTAACAATCTCAGCAGCAACCTCATTTCCGCTCTCATCTGTCAGCATTCAGATTCCAGTACACCAGCCTGATCAACTGTCATCATCTACAACTGGCTCTCACTGGGTCGTACCTTAAGGTCATTTTTTTTAGTCACTATGTGGCTTAATTAACAACAACAACAACAACAACAACAAAATTAGACATGAGTTTGAAGGGACTGGACTGAATATTAGAGCCAAAATAGTCACTCTGGAAGCCTGGAGACTTATTCCTCAAGACTATATGAAGAAATTGCTCTAATAAACAATAAATTAATGGTCACAGAATAAGTTAATTACAAATTCACAGTAAAAAAAAAAAAAAAAGCTGTATGGTTTATTTATCTGCCTAAAATATAAGTCTAGCTTGCAGGGGATATCTATTGTTCTAGATGAACATTTTCTACTCTAATTTGACATTTCTTCCCAGAATATTAGGTCTGACCATTAATCTGAATGCATTTGCTTTTAATATTTGATATAAAGTAATATAATCCTTTTCACATACTGTACCAAAAGTAGAGTGAGCTGTAAAGTTAGTTGCCATGATGAAGTGTTACTTCAATAAAAAACTCTTCCAACTAAATAATAAAAGCAGATATTGCAATTTAGAATTAGCCTTTACAAAACTTCGTATAGTTGTACAGTATGTGGGTTTTTAATCATGGGTTTGTCCACCCATATGTCCATTTTCTATACAGCTTATCCTGTGCGCTTTTGTGGGTGGTCCAGAGCCTATTACATGTAACTTAGAGCTCTAATCACAAAGCACACACAAACTCAATCATACACTAAAGTAAGAGCAAAGTGCAAAAGTCAATCAGCTTACACTGCATGTTTTTGGACTGTGGGAGTAAACCGGAGAACCCAGATGAAACCTCCGTTTATTCTATATTAATATACCTAGTATCGGCATAAAAATGTAGTCAAAGGTTAATGTAATATTTCATCGAACACCTGAAACACAATGTCCAAGGCAATGTTATGTCCAGCGTGCAAGATATTTGTTTTTGGCATTAAACGCTCCCATTTTTCATGAGCACATCCTCTATTAGGAGGGACCCAAGGACCCAGAGCTGCCTGGCAGGGGAAGCTGCTGAGAGATTACCCACAATCACACTGATGGCAGGCCTGTGTCAGTGCACTGAGGAGACAGAGACAGACTCATGTAGGGCTAACTGCCCTCTTACGGATCCAGCTCTGTAATGGCAGAATGCACAACATCCGCCTGAGAACTGCGAATCCATCAAAACATATTGATTCCGAAACAGAGGAATTGGCTGTGCCGAGAGGACAAGAGACCAGTGTGGCTGAAAGATGTTTGTTTTGGCACCATGACCTTGACAGGGCTCATATTTTAGAGCAAGACTCTTGTGTGTGGGATGTAGCGTTACTCGACCTTTATGCTTCTTTTTCTTGTTGATTTCCCAACTGTACCAGTTTTCACTGGAGAAAGTGTTTAATTGAAAATCGGGCTACTGTGTGAAAACGTTAGACAATACTTGTGTCAAAGCAGAAAGGTGTGTTCACATTTTAAAGTATTTCAAAGTGTAAAAATTTTTTGAAAATACAATAAATTAAGACACAAAGGCAATCATAAAAGGGGCATTCAAGTCAAACCAGGACTTTAGATTAACATAATTATGAGAGTACGTACTTTGTTTATTTTTCTATATAATCCCCGATAATGCATCCTCTATAATGCCCTTAACCCAGTGTTTCACTAGTCCTTAGATACCATTAAGGTAGAAAGTTGTCTGTGCACATTGTGGTCATGATTGGACTTTACATCGAAAATGCTGGCCTCCCAGGAACTCCTTTAATGGCACAAACATTTGGAAATGGCTTGGTGTGATGTCAGGACTGTACAGGAATATAGCAATAACTCAGATTAATGTGTGTTCGTGAATGACTGAATGTACAGTTCTCACAGAAAGATGCATGCTTTTCACAATTTGGTGATCTATAGATTTTCAAGGATGAGGCTATCCATTCGCTCACTGTTCACATGAACGACTGCAGCAAGCTCCGAGCCGCCGTTGGAGACATACAGCCTCCTTTAAAATCTTTGCACTGCTCAAATAACTAAGAGTCTCATCATAAATGTCAATTGGTTTTATGCCTTCACAAAAATTTTTACCAGTCCTGGTCTGACCTGGATGCCCCTCGTATAATGCCAGTTCTAATGCCCTAACATTTTTTAGTACAGCATGTAAAGAACAGATTTCTTAAATTAACTTCAAAATGTACAACTTCAGAAGTTTTATCTGTGTGTGTGTGTGTGTGTAGGTGTGTAGGTGTAGGTGTGTGTAGGTGTGTGTGTGTGTGTGTGTGTGTGTAGGTGTGTGTGTGTGTGTGTGTGTGTGTGTGTGTGTGTGTGTGTGTGTGTGTGTGTGTGTGTGTGTGTGTGTGTGTGTGTGTGCGTGTGTGTGCGTGTGTGAGCATATATGATCTTACCTGGGGTCCAACAGGGTATGCTGGATGGGGCTGACACATGTGACCCTGCTCAGAGGGGCTACTGCTTGCATCTGACTGCACTGACCCACCTCTGCCACCTATCAAAGGGACGAGAGACAGAGAGAGAGAGAGAGAGAGACAGAGAGAGAGAGAGAGAGGGAGAGAGAGAGAGACAGAGAGAGAGAGAGACAGAGAGAGAGAGAGAGAGAGAGAGAGAGAGACAGAGAGAGAGAGAGAGGGAGAGAGAGAGACAGAGAGAGAGAGAGGGAGAGAGAGAGAGAGAGAGAGAGAGAGAGAGAGACAGAGAGAGAGAGAGAGAGAGAGAGAGAGAGAGGGTTTAGGCGACATGCACTTCTCTACCCAAAAATCTACTTTACAAATTCCATTATTATCCCACAGCAAGAGATCCATCAAAAACTACTATACTACCATTTTCTTACCATTTCTGCTTTTCATCTCTCGCAACACACACACACACACACACACACACACACACACACACATACACACACAGCAGAGAGGCAGTTACGTTGTTTTGACAGAAAGCCACTCTGTAAGTGTTGTGGTAAAGTGGTTTATCAACACATTCAGCCATAAACACACACACACACACACACACATACACACACACACACACACACACACACACACACACACACATATAGGCAGCACCGCCCACAGCTCATTTTGTCCCTCTATTCCTCCCATTCCACTTCACTCAGCAATTCACATCAGCGTGGATGCATGCATTAAAAAAAAACATTTTTATTCTTAAATCTTCAATTCACATCATCTACAGTACTGTATGTGCTGCCACTTACTTTAAGGGTAGAAAGTGTGACATGTAATTCCATCTGCTAAACCAGCTCTGCCTTCCACATTCATCACAGTCGGCTTATTTTTATGGGGCACTGGACAGTTTTAGACTATCCGCCTCAACACAAAAGTCCAAAGGTGTTTACTTTTAAATTATTGTTTTTAAAAAACTGCACAGTGTATTGTACAGATGTACACAGAAACACACATGGAATGTGTTTAAGGTGGCTCTTGCATATGAAAATATGAGGAGTATTGTGCAGGAATGAATGATTTCAGTGTTTAAAGCACATGATTAACAAAGCATCATGAAATCATCCTGCAAGACGCAGAACGTACCATACCCCTGTCCAGAGGTGGAAAGAGTAATACAATTTTGTACTCAAGTACAAGTACTGTTACTTCAGTGAAATTTTACTTAAGTACAAGTAAAGTTACCATTATAAAAATCTACTCAAGTTAAAGTAAAAAGTAGCTCATTAAAAATTTACTCAGAGTAAAAGTTACCGAGTTACTTTTTTATTTTTATTTTTTTAACAGCGGGGGTGGGATGAGGCATTCTAGCGTAGTTCAAAAAAGATGAGTAGATATAAATCTCAAACTAGTTGTTTTTAACTGAAGGAACACCTTTGCATAATAAAGCTGTTGTCTTTGTTGTGCTTGAAAATCAAAGTGGTCACTTAAATATGGTGTTACGTCCCAGTCTAGGGTCATACAGCAAAAGAATGGTTCAGGGTTCTATTTTAAACTGTATGGAAATGGCGGTATATGGCAGAAAGAACTAGATCCAATCATTAACTGATGAAATAATGAGGTTTGTATATACAAACACACACACATACACACACACACACAACAGGAGGAGGATCAGGTTCAGGATGGACCCAGGTCAAAATAATAAACAAAATGGTATTTATATTTAGTAGCTAGATTACCTGCAAAAAAACAAAAACAAAATACAGGTACCTTCCCGGACTCCCTAAACCAAAAACAGTGAAATTATCTACAAATATATACAAAGACCAACCAAACCAAAGGGACAAAGCAATAATCAAAGTCAATTGGAGGCAAAAAGTCAAAACCGGAATACACAACCAAATATCAAAACGCCAAAATCACAATCTCTTTCCTCTTTCCCGCGTCTCTCCGGTTTATATATGGTCGCGCTAGTCGATGACGTCACTAGTCAATGACGGAAGCGACCGTGTGGAAGGTCAGGAAGATGCCGATGTCAGAAAACCTGGAGTGGAGTCTGGAGCGGCGCGCGACCAGGACATGATACACACACGCGAGCGCAAAAGCATAACATTTGTATTATTTTAGCATCTTCATTCATTTATTTTTTACTCAGTAGCGAATATGATTTAAAATGTAGCGAATTACAATACTTCAAAACAAAACGTACTTAAGTAAAATTACAGATTTTAAAAACTACTTTAAAAAGTAGAAATACACAAAAAAACTACTCAATTACAGAATGTAATTCGTTACTTTCCACCTCTCCCCCTGTCACACATGATGTGGTTATCGTGTCATTAGGTATAAACGTGATGATAAGTGTCATGATGTTTGATATGACTGCAAACTGTGTGTCATATAATCATTATATGCACATTGTGCTCTGTTAATAACATGACAACTGGTATAACTGTCTTAAAGATCATCTTACCAGAGATCATTTTAGCTATACAAATGGAAATGCAACATCATTGTAAACGCTCAGCTCATATACTGTATACAATATCATGTTCAAAAGTTATTACCCTCTCTTTTAATTCTATGTTGTTTTTTTATGTAAAAACATAATAAAATCATTTGGCCTAGTAAGTCTCAGTATTAGGCAAATACAACCTCAATCGAATAACATCATTTTTTTTTTTTTTTCAATTTAACCAAAATTAAGCCAAAAAAAGTGGGGGGGGGGGGGAGTGCAATACTGAGTTCCCCCATGAGTCAACAGTTTGTACAGTATGTTGATCCAACTTTAGCAGCAATAACTTAAAGTCTCTCACATAGTTGAGGAATTTTGGCCCATACTTCTTTACAACATTGCTTCAGCTGATTGAGGTTTCTGGGCATTTGCTTATACACAGTTCTATTCTGATGTAAATTTACTGGTGTGCTTCACATCATTGTCCTGTTTAATGACTACATTTTGACCAAGCTTTAGCTGTTGGACAGATGGCTTCACATTTGCCCCTAGAATACTCTGGTATACCGTTGAGTTAATGAGGGACACACATGCAAGATGCCCAGGTCCTGGGACTATAAAAACAAATAATCACCCTTCCACTGCCATGCTTCTGCTGAAATGCTGTTTGGTTTTCACCAAACCTGGCACTGGGCATTTAGGCCGAACAAGTCAACTTTGGTCTCATTTGTCCATAGGACATTATTTCAGAAGCTTTGTGCTTTGTTCAGATGCAGTTTTGCGAACCTTAATCGTGTTCGTTTTAGACGGATGAGCTTTTCCAGGCTTTTCCAAACAAGCTGTACTTGTTCAGTCTTCTTCTAATTGTGCTGTCATGAACTTTTTAACATGCTTAGTGTTAATTAATATCAATTAATTTAATATGAAGAAATGGTGGCTCTAGACTTTTTGCACAATACTGCATAAATGTATAATTAAATGTAGTGAGGAAATTTTAAATTGATTGTTAATGTCTTACCCATTCCATGCACTACACCAAAAATGTTCTTAAGAACCTGTAGAGCTATTGCTATAGTACCCTGCACTTATTCCCCAAAAGCATATTGAATATAACAGGCGGAAATTGTGCTTTTCTTTTTGGCCCTTTTCCCATTTGTTTCTCAAAGGACACCTACATGATGTAAAATGAGCGTCAATTTACAATTAAGTACATTTAAAATACCCCCCAAAAATTTATAAATAAATAAAAAATACAGAAGCAGGCACGGCTAAACTGGTCCGGGGATCACCATGGTAACGAAGGACACGATTAGGGCTGGAGAGACCTACTGTACCTAAACACCCTAATCTGATGAAATAATAAGAGAGTGTGTAATCATACACACACACACGCACACGCACACACACACAAGGCTTCACATTTACTTAAAGTCAAACATACATTAGGAAAGGCATTAATAAAATAAAAGTTTTTTCTAAGGTATTTCAGTTATGTATTTATTTTTTTAAACATTTAACTCGTGTCCTCAGTTCAGTCATGCGCATGGTTACTGTTTGCATGGAGGTCTGGATGTTCTTTCCATGCTCCATCCAGACTCTCTGAAGTCTGATATTGTGTGCGAGTGTGTGTGTGTGTGCACACATGGTGCGCTGCAATGGACCAGAATGGCATTTGATGCAAATCCAGTAAGATCCACAAGAACCCTAACCAGGTCATTCATTTACTCAACCAAGCCATCATCATTGAACAATGGTCATGCCAGCTGTGCCATCCTTACAACCTACAGCCACACACAGACTCATACACTGGGGGCGAATTGGAAAGTCGAATCAGCTTTCAACATATGTCTTTGTAAAACCATCAAGCATTTGAAGAACATCTGTACAAACTTCATGTTCACATACCAGAGGTGAAATTTGTATGGTACCTGTACCTGCATACATGCAGTATAAAATAAGGATATCAAAGCATATTCTGTCAAATTAAGCTCCCAAAGAACAGGCAAGAGTGTCACCTCACCTTATTATCAAGTCACTTTCTTATATAGCACTCAAGCTTTTACCTGTAAACCTCCTGTGTAATTTATGAAGATGTTACATTGACAGATCAAGTCTACATAGTGGTGTGTTTAGTTTCAGTCTCTGGCTGTGAATAATACATACTGTACCCTGCACACATCTGTAAAGTGTAGCATGCAACGTTGTCTTTCATTAGATAAAATTGGCGCCATTTGATCCTCTTGTGCACAATTGTGAAGTTAACGTGTTTTCATTGCATGAAAAAAAATCAATAATTAATACATACACTTAGGCTCTCCACAGGGGGTAACATATGAATTTGTGTCCCTGTAATAAAATTAAAATGCTTGACAGGGGAAATGCCTGGGGATTCCGGCAACTGTTGTGTCCCATTATCAGATCCCACTCTACTTTTAACCTGTTTATTAAAGGGAGATGCTCTCTAAGAGGATTACTTTCAGAGCACTGAGAATGTAATTACATATGGAGTGCTGATGGGGAGAAACTCTTTTACTGATTTTATAGTAAGCCACTTTAATTTTACATTGATTTATAGTGTAATTAACATTAAAGGGGACCTACTGTATAATGGACAATTTGCGTTTTGATCATTGTTAGACATTTAGATGCATCTTCAGTCTGCATACACACATAAAACCATAAAAAAAAACTATTTTTGTCATTTTTCTATTTACGGATTTGTGTCTTTTTTTGTTTCATCTATTAAAAAAAAAAAACATTTACCTGTTCTGAACGCATATAAGAAGATCCGCTCTTTTGGATCGTTTCTCATCTCTGCAATTCTCTGATATGCATTTGGTAGTTTGTCATGGTAAAAAAATTTTTATTAATATAGAAATGTAGTACAAGCAAACACCTGGAATTCTTTATAGAACTTATAGTTTAAACAAAAAAAATTCCAAAAAACCAGAAGATAAGATGCTTCCTACAGTTACTAAACTTAAACTAGAAACTTATCAAAGCTATTTGGTGAAACTGGTACTATTAATATGATGGAAGGGTAGACTGTTCATGAGCTTTTCTGAGCCAAAGGTCTCAGTGTGAACTACAGTAGAGGGCTAACAGTGAGACACATCAAAATCAAATGAAGATGGCTTTCAGGTGGTGCTAAAAAATTTTTTTTAAGACGTTCAACCTATTGTCAGGGAATCACAAGTACAAATCCTGATGATGGCACAGCCATCACTAAGCATCCGTGAACTCTTGTGTGTAGGGGACGTTCACCATCCTAGGCGGGTAGGTGTCATAGGGGAGAGTTAACCAATGAGTCGGCTTTGGCAAATGGCCAAATTAAAGACTTGAAGAAATGCCTTTTTCTAGCTCATCCTTTGTAATAAGCAGAAATAAATTAAGACCATGAAAGAGTTTATGAGCTGTTTATGTGCACATGCATTAAAGTGGACAAGATGTTGAAATTATTTTAATGAATAAAAATGCACTATTATTCATGACCTTTGAGAGCAAATGAACGCTGGGCCTTTTTTAAAAATTATAAAACAGTGACATTTGAACTGCTTTTAATCAACACAATAAAATTTTGATAAAAGATTTTGTAAGAGGATAAATGCAGTATCTGTGTTGGTGTTTCGCTGAAAGAAACTGAATTATTGCCCAGGATACTATATATTCAATATTCGAAATATATATTCAACAATAAATGATGATTTAAAAATATCACTGAACTTTAAACAAAGACAACAATTTTTTTCTAATAAAAGCAGACATTTCCCTTGAACTGATCATCTAACTGGACGAGGGAGCGTAGATGAATAGATCTGATAAACCACGTCTGCAAATCAGCACATATTGATTTGGCTTATTTTTTCATGCACTTTAATTGACACTCCGTTGCCCTGTCTGGCCCCATACACACCCCCTTCCCAAACATCCCCCACCCCTGCACACACCCTACTCTCAACAGACAGGCACAAAACAATCGTCTACAACACCACTGCTGCCATCACCATTTTGCATGCCACCTCCGTCCAACATTTCTGAATCAAATGGCCGTTATTGAAAGCTTTGTAAAGCGGCGGGTTGGCTTTTGGCCCCCGAGTGCATTTATGAATCAATTTTGCCCTCTATAAAAAAAGGAGTTTTAACACTGGCTATTTTAGTGGAAATCCATTATATCATAAGTTGGCTGGTAGGAGCAGAGGGGGCTGCTCGGTCCGTCTATTCAAAATCAACAGGGCAAGGCGCTGCGGGCTTTGAGTAGACCTTAAATAGCTCTCCTGCTGATGCTTTGCTTTGTACCACAGCATCTATTTATCATCTCATTCCACCCTCATATTCGGCAATACGTTCCACACAAACCCGACATAAACTGCGTCTTCTGCGTTTCAGCAGCTCAGAACAAGAGAACGGTTTAAATGAAACAACTCTACAGTTATTTGTATCTTTCCATTCAAAAATATTTATTATTAACCATATGCAAAACTCTATGAGGTTGTGGTTTAGTTTGGAGGAATTCAGTGACGGGGTCTGGTGATTAACGGGGCGCATTAAAAAAAAAAAAGAATTTAAAAAATCCAGTCAATAACCAGAACAGTGTTTAAATTGTACAGCCATTGATTCAGGCTAGTTAATGTAGCTGATGGGTTGAAAGGAACAGCACTTTAGCAGAGAAATGGAGGATAGGGAGATACGATGTGCTGAGACAGATAGGAAGGGAGATTTAGAGAAAAGAATATAAAAAATGAAAAAACATGCAAACAAAAATGCTCTGACTAGATGTGAAGTGTAAGCAAATAAATACTGTCAGTGACTCAGGAACACGGGGTTTTACTAACAGATCAGTGCTTCATCTGCTCTGCTGCATTTATATGAAATATTCCAGTATTAGCATTTAGGCAAAACACAGGCCAGGTGTAGGAAGGTTAGAAATACCTGAAAGCCAAAGGGTGGAGAGTTTAGCAGTAATCACAGATCTATTGATCTTCATAACTTTTAAAAAGTATCAATTCAATGTTGTAATGTTGTCACCAACTAATTTAATGCTGTAAAATAAGATTTTACTGCCTCTCATGATAACCTTATTGTTCATCTATTTGTATAAAACAATTTAAATCCTTGGGTTTTTTTTTACTATTTGAAGTAACAAAGCAACAAGCTTGCTTTAACAAAAAATTATAGTAAAATACAACCAAGGACTAAATAATGACTGAAATACAAGTCTGTTGATTAATTTATTATTATTATTATTATTATTATTATTATTATTATTGTTTTTTTTTTTAATTATTATTATTATTATTATTATTATTATAGTTTAAAGCTTAGTGAAACTGAATTAATCATTAAAAAAAATAATTAACTAGTGTTAAATCATAATTAATGAAAAATACATTTATCTTTCTTCATTTATTTTTATATTCTTGCCAGGATTGCTCTTAATCTCTCCAATGAATACTAGACTCTTGCCAGGACACTGTAATAGCTCTAATGCTGCTGAAAAAAATCATTATAATAAATTATATATATATATGTATATTCCAATTTGAATAGAAACTACTTGATGCTATTGAAACATACATATAGAAACTGAATATATACATAGATATTCAGCTGTAAAGTTTTCACATGCTTATTTTTTTTTCATTTCCCTCCAGTGATCTTTACTTATTGAAGAAGAAACAACTTAATAACAGATGTATAGAAAGGAAAAGCAGCTGAAGAAATGAATATGGTGTTGATTTAGCTACCACACAGATGGACACATCTGTTCAGGAAGCTTCCTCTATGCTCATTATCCTCAAGCAATGTCAGCTTGAGGGCTGAAAGAGACAAATATGTGCCCAGATGACTCTTCATCCTTTTAGGCCCATCTGTGAAAGCAGAGACTTCAAGGTCCATTCTGTCTATGAAATCTCTAACCCTTTTAGAGAAAGCCGGAGGAATGCCGGGGTCACGGTGCTTTTCGTTCATGCTAACCCAACCTCAAATTATCTTAAACATATTTGCGACAAATAGGATTCCGTGTCCTGACCACCATCCTGTCCTGCAGAAGCGCCCTTCTTATACGTCTTTTATTAGCTCTATCACAGAAAGCATGCTTTGTTTGGGATCTTATTGTCCGCTTAGCTGGAATACCATCTTCTTTTAATAGTTGACACTTAAAAAGATGATCCTATTTCTATAAATGCTAAAATATTATTATTATAATTATTGCAAGAATTCAGTTGAATCGGTATTAACTGGATTTTAACTGAGTGGTTTTAAAGCTAGGGATAAGGCTTACGATAGATATTAAAAAGTTATATTCGAATCCTATTGCAACCAGTTGCCAAGATTTTAAATCTAGGACTTTTTTTTTACTTTATTTATTTTTTGTTAGGCAAACCTAAATTGTAGTCCACACACAACTCCCTTTATATGTAAGAACAAGTAATAAAAACAGGTGTAAATTATTAATGATTTTATATTGTGTCGATTTTAGAAAGGTGTACACACTTGTGATTTTCTTTGGAATTAAAAATAAACAATTAACTAAAAATGCCATAATATGTAAAATCCACAGTTCCAGGCATATTTATCTTTTGGTTTAAATTATATTAATTTAAGTACTCACATTTGAGAACTCTGGCCTTTCAAACCTTAGTGAATTTAATGCTTTAGTTAGAGATGCAATAAATCAAACCCTAAAATGTGCATGACAAGACCACATAAGGAGTAGGACTTCAGTAAAAAATCCTGAGTAACATGTAATAGTTTATATGTAATAATTATCTGAATAAAAAGAATTTTTTTAAATGCATTGCCAGGATAATTTTCTTTAGCTAAATAAATTAATTTGTACATTAATTAGAGAAATCATGCACATTTATTATAGCAATTAAACAACTTAAAAAATAATTGCCCTTTTTTTTCTTTCCAATTTTGGCACATTTCTTTATACAGTAAATTAATATTAAACATGGGCCTCAATGTGAATAACAGATTACAGACTGTAATCTGTTATAAAACATAAAATAATGTTCAAATATCTTCTCATTTAATTGTTGCATATTTTCAGCTACTAGCTTGAACTCACTAATCACATGACAGCTACCTCTATGATAGCTTACATAGCTTCCTCTATGATAATATGTTTTAATCAAGAGACATTTCACTGCTGTACAGTATATTGCTGTATACACAGTACAGAATGAGCTTGCATAAGGCCTCAGTTGGATGACTTTCACAGATGATATACTTCCTGGCAAAACATTTAAAATCACAATGATAGTGTAGAAGTTTGGACTCTGGACCACTTAAGAACCTGTAAATAATCTTTTCTTTTTCAATAAAGGGACTGAGAAAAGACAAGATACAGTACAAGAGTGAAAGTTTATGATGTACAGTAGGATATATTGTTTCTATTCATTTGATCTGGAGTCTCTGATGTACAGTAGTGTGGCTACCTTATAATAGCCACACTACTGTACATCAGGTTATACCTTATAATCAGGTTTTTTTATTTACTTACTTTACATGTATGTAATACCATATCATATGATTTTGTTTCATATGATCACTACTATACATATCTTTATCTCTGAACTTCCCCCTAACTTCGCACACACACACACACACACACACACACACACACACACACACACACACACACACACACACACACACACACACACACACACACACACACACACACACACACAAAAACTCTATGTGTAACAAGATCTTTAGAGAAATATGAAGCCTCCAGATCAAATGAATAGAAACAATATATCCTACATCATAAACTTTCACTCTAGTATCTTCTCTTCTCCTGTCTACTCTTTTCTCAATCCCGCCTCTATTTCCTCACCTGTGAAGCCACTGCTTCTGTCCTCCACCCCACATTCTCAGTGAGCTCTTTCATGGAGGATCAATACAAATCATCATAAACACAGGCAGACGCAGGGCACTGTCGACGACCTGCTGCGAATTCTCTCTCTCAAAATCTCCCACGCAAGGTCATCTAGTGCCCTGTCTCAACACCTAGTGAAGGGTTCTAAAAAATAAAAAATAAAATAAAACACAGAGAGGGAGGGAAAAAAAACGCAAAAAAAGAGAGAGGCTTTGAAGCCGCGGAAACTTCATTCTGCAAGAACAGAGGCGCCCACAATTTTTCATTCCATGTCCTTAAGCATGGGTTTAGTGTGTGTGCACGGGGCAGGGGTGATAACAAAATCTAGATAACTAGTGTTTTTTTTCTCTCTCTTACACACACAAACACACACAGAGACATCCACGTCCTCTATATATGAACACAGGCACACTCTCCTGCCTCTCATCTCCTCAGTCTGTGCTTTCAAAGGAAGCGAATACGGCTGAAGGACAGAAGGTTATGCATTAGTACTGGTCAGTGCTCAAAGAGAAACTGTCATAAATAATAAAGGCTTGAGGAAGACCGTCCGGGTGCTTCTTAACGTCCGGGCTCCGAGCCCCGCGCCACATCAGAGAAAAACCCAAGATTGTCATTTCACCCACACACTCAATCTATATGATTAGGTGACTCCTTCAATTATTATGTAGTACGGATAGAGGGGCAGGAATTTGATGTGATGAGCTGAGGATGATACTACAAAGTGCTGACGGCTTTTACATCTTGTATGAATATTTAAAAAACGATTTGTTTGTGATTTTATTTCTCTCTCTCTCTCTCTCTCTCTCTCTCGTGGCCCATAAAGGTTAGTTTACCACAACATAAAGAGAGCATGTCATTTCTAAAGCCATCTCACCATGAACACTATTTTTTTTTTTCATTTTATTTGAAATGCACAAATGCTTGCTTTAATCCAAACAACTTACACATACAAAAAAAATGCAATTTATGAATATAGTGGCTGAGAGATTTATTCATGAGAGTCCACCGTCCTTATATGAGGTCAGGATTGTACTGTATGTATGTCCTTGTACGATCCTTATATGAAAACATTTTTTGCTCTTTTGCCAAACTTCATATTTTTTAAGGCATCGATCAAGTTTTATAGGTATTGAGTGCTAAAAGGTATATAACATTAGTGTTAGAGTCTCAAAGTCTTGATGAATGACCCACACCTTTCAGTTCGGAACTTAATCTAGCCTGCTGACCTTTCCATAAAAAAGGGACAATAACTTATACAAATATTTCAGATTCTGTCCCAGTAGTAAACGTAGTCACATATAGCTATTTAAGTCAAAGAAAAAATATTTTGTCAGAAGGTATATTTTTTTCTCATGGGTTTAAATTTTGAAATTCAGTTAACTGTTGCCTTAGTGGTACAGTACAGTAGGCTGCTCACCTTCCATGCAGTAGACCATGATTTGATTCACAGCCAATAACCAAACAAAGCCACCAGACGCAGGACATCATTAATGCCAGTCACAAGTATAAGCATAAACCCTAAGCCATGTAGAATATGTGGATTAGATGGTGCATTGTGGCAAACTGTTAACGGGAGAAACCAAATGAACAACAACAATGTACTATATCTAAACATCAGAGTGGCTTAATAGCGACACTTACAGCACGTAATAGTGTTGCTGTACGTAACAATCCAGGATCTGTGGTTCAATCCTGATCTTTGCTGAAATTCTGCGCATGTTCTCCAAAAATTCATCTGGGTTCTCTGGTTTCCTCCCAAGAGTGGATTGGCTATGCTGGTTTGCTGTGAGTGTTCATGGACAAGGTGTTTTTAAGATAGGCTTCAGATCCAGGACACAATACCTGGCCACATCCTCCATACAGTCTTGACCTTACGCCAAGCCACTTCTACATGATTACTGTAGGTCATTAAAGAAGTTCCTAGGTGGTCAGAATTTCAGAGATGAAGCAGGGATCATGGCTCTGGCGTCCTGAGAAATCTTTCTACTATGATGGTATAAAAGGAATAGTGGAACGCTGGAATAAGTGCATTAGTGTAGCAGGGAATTATAGAGAGAAATAAAGGTAGGTTTTACTCTCATAACCACTGTACGTTCTCTTATTCTGTACTATCAAAAGTCCCAGTTTGACTTGAACGCCCCTCATACATGGATGCACAAGAACTCGGATTGTTGTTTGACCATCATATCTGATGCTGTAGATATCCAGTGCCTCTATACAGTAAGTTTATGTGCATGGCATTTTAATAGCTGTTTACATTTTGCATTTATTTATACAACATTGTATACTGTATTTTTCCTTTCAATTTCCCTGTCTGCTTTTTATCATCATCTTGTTTCAATTTAAACTCTGCAATTTCTTAAATCTTGCTTGGGGATGCAAACTTAACTACAGTATAGTAGTCAGATCATTATTATGATCCATAAACACATGTAGAGAAAATGCTTTACATTTCAGTCTTTCATACCCATTTTCCTGCACAGAACATTTTTAAATCCATTATAAACACTTGAAACACTCTTGCCCTCGGTTAAACCGCTGCAAGCCTGATTCAGAGACAAAAGTGGGCTTGTGGGAGAACAACTGCTGGATGATCATCTCTGCCTCAACCATGTGCTTGAGCAGCATCTTACCTGTAAGCTATGTGCACTACAGACACATTATCAGGCAGATTACTTGGTAGGAACACATTAGTTAGATGGGACGGCTGTAAGCAGATGACTGAAAGCCGTGTCCATAATGAGATCTAACTCCTTAGGAGAGGCACTCATGAGGTCTCATGGAAAGACTGTGTGTGTGTGTGTGTGTGTGTGTGTGTGTGTGTGTGTGTGTGTGTGTGTGTGTGTGTGTGTGTGTGTGTGTGTGTGTGTCACATCAAGGCTCTCTTCGCATTATGACCGATCCGTCCCCCTCTCTATTCACGGATAAGCTGATTACACAAACATAATGTGCATGTTTTGTTCTGGGGCCTGCAAGGGAGGGATTTTAAAAGCATAATTCCTGCATGTGTGTGTGTGTGTGTGCATGTATACTTATACTGAATGTCTACGTCTATGGAGCAATCCAGGATAAAGAGGTAGTACTAATTTTGCTTGTGGCTAACCATTAAAACAAAGACATTTATGTCTCCAGGACCCTTTTTGGATAATAAGTAGAGTAAAGATACGTCCGGATGGCTCTGGAAATGCACCGCAGTGTCAAAATACGTTTCTTCCACTAGACAGAACATGACTGTAGTCCTATGCCTGGTAAACATTTCAAATGCACAATTTTGATATTACTCTTCAAACAAGAACAGTGAAGCATAAACCGTATCCATCTGTCCATAACAGATTCATTTTCCTTTCAAAGTCCCCCCTTAATTACTCAAATCAATAGACATTTTTTAATCTATTCACTCTTCTCTCTCTGTCTGTATCTCTCTCTCTCTCTCTCTCTCTTTCTGCTGAAGGTGACCCCTGGGCTGAAACATGTCCTCCATTTGGGCAGATTCCGTATAAGTGCTGGCCATTTGGCTTGGACGTTAAGTGTACAAAATGAGTGGTCTTGTCTTTCTGGCCCTCTCGTTCTGACAGGCTGATGATAGAAGCATCACATCCCAGGCCCCCA